>WNWK01002980.1:0-185471 GCA_009830355.1 Cherax destructor
CAGTGCCTGCTTGAAGACAGCCAGGGGTTTGTTGGTAATCCCCTTATGTATGCTGGGAGGCAGTTGAACAATCTTGGGCCCCTGACACTTATTGTGTTGTCCCTCAACGTGCTAGTGGCACCCCTGCTTTTCATTGGGGGGATGTTACATCGCCTGCCGAGTCTTGCTTTCGTAGGGAGTGATTTTCGTGTGCAAGTTTGGTACTAATCCCTCGAGAATTTTCCACGTGTATATAACAATGTATCTCTCCCGCCTTTGTTCTAGGGAGTACAGGTTTAGAAACTTCAAGCGTTCCCAGTAATTGAGGTGGTTTATGCAAAAACTCAATGCATATAAAAGGCCCAAAAATTTGGAATTCATTACCTGTGATTGCCAAAGAAACCCTGCCTGTACCTCAATTCAAAATGATGCTAAAAAACCACCTTCTCACCCAAACCTAAGTGCACAGTATCAAACATTCCCAACAAAGTTGATTAATCACTTAAATGTAAAAACCTGTTATAAATAATGCATACTGAGCTAACTGTTTCTATAACATTAACAAATAAAATAATTCACTCTTGTACTCTGTGTAACTTATATAATGACCATATAAACTGTAATTGCAATACAACTAATTGTTTTAATTTGTTTGATCTTATTCAATTAATTGCATTGCTGCAATTAATAAATTATGTTTATCTTGTATTCAAATTTTACAACTTAGATACACAATTATACTTTTGTAAATTATCAACCATAATTTTTTACCATGTATTCTACTGTTAATTAATCTTAAGAATGCCCACAATGCTCAGCATACATTAGGGGCTTTTGGCATGTACACCTCATTTATACCTAACTACGTAGTTCAACATTGTATCATGTCTAAATAAATTATTACTATTATTATTATAACGGAACATTCCCATTCTCTGTCTAGGCCAAAATTTACCACTTGTAGCATATCTGAGGGCACTGCTTAAAACAGATCTACATGAGCAACAATGGTATAAATAATGATAATCTATGCAAGACAGTGAAAGGGTTAAACCCCCTGGCATTGTCTCGCTCCACAAAAGTGGCAGCAAGACGGCTTATCACACGAAAATTCAATTACATAACCTAGGTCAGCATGGAGTTAGAGTACGTAAGTTGCTCCTGCCTCTAGTAATTGACAACATGATCCTAGATACAGCAGAAGACAAGCGAAAAGCAGATGAAACACACTCTTTGTGAATGCTATTTTTTTTAATTTACACCCCAAAAAATGGTACATAAAAAAAAGAGAAAACTATTATATACTAGCTATAAGTCACCACCCAACTTTGCCAAGCAACTGAAGTAAACACCATCTCAAAATGTTACCAACTGAAAAAAATACCCAAATCTTGCATACTGTAAAACACTCATTAACAACTCACCTTTGCCAGTCCTTTACATTATTGTCCTGTTTTTTTAGGAACAGGTGTGTATGAGCGTTGCGTTGAAACCCAGAAGCAGTGTCAAGGCTGCCTCCACGATATCCACATGTATATTCTGCTGTTGCCTGTGCAACTGCTAAATCTAGACTCCTCTTGTTTCTGTACTGCCCCTTTGGACAGTAAGTCCATACTCTCTGGTGGAAATTTTCATTGGGACTTTTGGTTAATCCGTCTAAGCAACGTTGCATCATATCATCCTCGGTCAAGTCCTTGTAAACTCTAAGCACTTGTTCATGGTGGGCTGGTTTTAAATGAACTACAACTTCCAGAGTTCTGTGAGAGGGTATTTCTACATTATTGGCAATGGCTTTATTGTAGAAGCACCAAGATGATTTGGAAGTAGGACATAAATTATGATTTGGCTCTGCATCTGATGATGTGCAATGGAAATACCTTGCTAAGATCGCATTTCTCATTGTTTCTATGCTCGTTCCCATGGACTCCTTTATTGCTCGACCAAAATAATTAACTAATTTATAAACAACATCATCCGAGAGTTTTCCCTTTCCTTTCATTAAGAACATTTTAGTTTTCTTCCCATTTATTTCCCTGACAACATGATTTTCTTCAATCAATTTTATTAGACGGCTTTTTAGTCTTTTCGCATAGTGGTCCACCCACTCCACTTTGTTCACTTTTGGACCAAAATAAGGACCTAGACCATTGTTCATATTGTTAAGTACTGTATATGGAGCAGCAGCACCTTCACTAATGAGATTCAAATATCGCATGTTATAAGTTAATGATCGTCCCCATATCACTTCAGCTGCTTTGGCTTCCACATCACTTGAACTGCTAGCGTTAAAAATCTTACAAACTGGTTCATGTTTCGCACGTTGTAATAAAAAATGCTCTGTGGTTATTTTCTTATCGTTGTGCAAGGTATGTAGATTTGAACAATGGTTGCAATACTTTATCAACGTTTGATAGTCAAGAACGAGGCCAGTATCTGATTCAGTTACTACACACAATCCCATCTTTGTATGAAAGTCACGACTCTGCCAGGTAACATTAAACGACACATTAACATCAAGTACTCCATTATCATCTGGTAGTATTCCATTCTTCGCATACTCGGCAAACACACTGTCACGACTTTCTTGCAATATTTTCTTACACTCTGCAACAGTTCTCTCAGTAATGAATCTTGTAAACTTTCTAAATGTATTTAGATCAAGGTTCTCCCTTAAAATATTATATTTCACAAAATTTTGGTAGCCACCACCATTCAAAAGTTCAGCATAAATATTCAAACATGTTTGTCTATTTATTTCACCGAGTTTATGAGTTGCAGCATTAGTCACAATGTTGCATTTATTGCAAGACACAGTTACAAATAGTTCTTGACCACGAGTTACAAAATCTGGAGTCATCTTTTCTGAACCACAGTTATAACAATTATCTTTAGCTATTTGCAGCAAGTTAGAGTACATTGTCATGACTAACGAATCGTTTTCTGCAGACTTATTCACAATTCCCAAAGATGTTGCTTGCTGGGCCACGTTACTTGTGGCATCAACAGATAAGGCATTTTTGTATATTTTTACTGGTAACATCCGTCTTCTTTTAGTTAGTACGCCAGACGAGGAAAAAAGTTTTGCAAGATCTTTCCTTTTCTTCCCTGTTTGAGATACACTGTCCTGATCCTCGTCGTCTTCAAGGGTGTCAGTCTCTTCCAAAAATGTAGCTTCATTTTCACACGTGTAAAATGTATTGTTGTCAAGCACTTCAATTATAGGGCTGGTGTTAGCAGAAGTGTTGGCTAAGACAGTCATAGTGGCAGGTGTACCTGTGAGCTTTTGTCTTATTTTTTCTTGTTGTCTGGCAATGAGCATCTTCAGATGGTCCTTCCTCTTGTCCTGAGACATGGTCAACATCTCAGAACCAGAACGCGAATTAAACAGATAAGTTTCTGGTTGTGGATGGATATCATGGATGCTGCCGCTGTGTAAAACTTCCCCATCACTCGACTCGACACTAAGCTGCTGCTGAGTTGAAACACTTGGCAACTCTCTGAAACACAAACATAACACATTAATTTCTTTTTCAAAACTGGCCGTCTCCCACCAAGGCCGGGTGACCCCAAAAAGAAAACTATCTTGAATAAGTAAAAAATAGTGAACATTAGCAAATTTTTATGATCAATGATTGGTGCTATCTGTGACAATAATAAGCATAAACAGGCAGGTATCCATAAAATTACTTAGAAACCGAGCATAATAATGACAGCATCAAATACTGCTCTAACACACTATTCTCCATTTGTGTTAGATTTCCCAAAAATATTAATTTTATATTGTTAAAATACTTGAACACCATATTTGACAATACTATAAAATAAGTTGCCAAAGAAAGTACAAGACTTTCTTATTACTCATTAAATTCAACAGCTTACAGCTTTCAAGCACAAATAGTACCAATATACAAAATAACATTTACAGTAGGGCCCCGCTTTTCGGCGTTTCGTCTTTCGGCGTTCCGTTCATACGGCGAGTTCAAATTATGACCCAAAACTTTTGTATAAGGAGAGCGTCTTTCAGATACGGCGCGCGCCACCCGGTTTGTTTACATTTTCCGTGAGCAAATCTCTCTATTATGTAATCATCACTCTTGGGCACATTAAATGTCCAATTTTACGTCAATATAGACATTTTCATTAATCCATCTATGATATATTCTTCAAAATTATATGAGAAACACGTTACATAGCATATAAACATGCTGTTTATATGCTGTGTAGGTGTGGTTGCCGGGCGGAGGGAAAACATTATGTAATACTAATAATAATCACTCTTGCGCACATTAAATGTCTTATTTTACGTTAATATAGACATTTTCATTAATCCATCTATGATATTTTTTTCAAAATTATAAAAGAAACACGTTACAAAGCATATAAACATGCTGTTTATATGCTATGGTGTTGCCGGGCGGAGGGAAAACATTACGTAATATTAATAATAATCACTCTTGGGCACATTAAATGTCTTATTTTACGTTAATATAGACATTTTCATTAATTCATCTATGATATTTTCTTCAAAATAATTTAAAAAAACGCGTTACATAGCATATAAGCATGATACATACACCCACAGAATAAAAATTGACAAATATGATGTTTGTTTACCAAATGACTTTGTAGAAGTCGGAAGAATTATGTTTTCTCTAGTCAAACACTGAGGGATAACTGTAGAAAAATATTCCTTTCATATGCCTTCACTCTATATATAGTTATTCACGACCCTTGTGGGTTAAGGACTTCTCTTTTATTATGATAATAATAATGGTAATACTATCATTAACTCTAAAAATAGTGTGTTGCATGAGAATGGGAGTGTTGCTGTTTGTGTATTTTGTACTAACTTGTACACAATGTAAGAGTATTTGTATTGTGAGGTAATTATTATTATAATAAAACAAATTATTTTGAGGTAAAAGTCTCACAAACTCTTACAAACGTATGTGAATGAACTAAAAGTTGACACGTATTAATCGCATTCATTTCGCCTGACCGAGTGATCGCCCACTACCTGTTCAGTTTGTTTTTGTATCTTGTTCTCTCTCTCGTTTAATCTTTCGTTTACTAGTTGGCTCTCATTGACTATGGCGTCTAAGCTTAGTTGTGATAAAAAGAGGAGTCGTAAGCCTCTTACTTTAAGTGCCAAGTTAGAAATGATTAAACTCAGTGAACTGACTTTTTTGGGTTATCCTGGGTTGTCTACGCATATTTGCTATGTATGATAATCTATGTAACTGTATTTGTGCATACCTGAATGAACTTACTAACAAGGTATGTTGATCGCTGAGATAGCCATCAAATACAGTTACATATAGCAGCATATGTGTAGAGAACCCAGGATAACCCAAGAGTGTACTCACCTAATTGTGGTTGCAGGGGTCGAGACTTAGCTCCTGGCCCCGCCTCTTCACTGACCTCTACTAGGTCCTCTCTCTCCCTGCTCCATGATCTTTATCATACCTCGTCTTAAAGCTATGTATGGTTCCTGCCTCCACTACATCATTTGCCAGACTATTACACTTCCTGACTATGGCTGAAGAAATGCTTCCTAACATCCCTTTGACTCATCTGAGTCTTCAACTAACACTCTTGCTAGGACCTAGTGCTGCTGGGGATTGCAAGTTAAAACCTATGATAATTTATCACTCAGAGAATCCTAGGGCCCTAAAGAACTATGCAAAAGGTAGCCTCCCTGTATATTATAAATCCAATTCAAAAGCTTGGATGACTACTGATCTTTTCATAAATTGGTTCACAGACTATTTTTAAGCCAATGTTAATACTTTAAGGTAAGTAATAAGTGTACTCTGTGTGTATCTTACTTTTTATTGTGTTTTTTAATGCCTAGTGCTATTGCTAACTTAATATAAGTTAATGTAAGCTTGTTGTCTGGCATTTATATGCATTTAGAAGTGGAAAAAAATGGCGTTCTGCTTTTCGGCGATGTCTGCTTTAAGGCACTAGCCTGGAACCTAACCTGCCGTATAAGTAGGGCCCTACTGTATAAGCTACAGCACCCAAGTCAAGTTAAAAAAAATTATAAACAGAAAAATGCATAATTACAAACATTTCAGTGCACACACATGTACATGTATATGAATGCATGTCTGAATGTATATGTGCAATGTATATAATTCACAAATAACTTTCATACATTTGATATATTCATGTATCTAATATTTATGTAATGCAGTGACCCCAATGGAAGTAATTCAACTTTTTAATCCTAGGTAATTTAAATATGTACATGTTACTATACAAGACAATTTTAAAAACCTAAACTTGTGTAAGAGACTTGAAAAACTTATTACTTGCACAATGCATTTTTTCCACATGGTAGATAAGGCCTACAAACAAGGCAAAACACTTAACACTCCCAAACAAATGATATTTATTTATTTTTGTAAGCGTAGCAAGTTGTAGACAGCAACTACCCAGGGAGGTACTACCGTCCTGACAATTGAGTGTGAAACAGAACCCTGTAATTGTTTTACATGATGGTAGGATTGCAAGATTTCAGGTAAATCTTACTACTACTTGCACTATACATGCATGTGCACGCTTATATATACAGTGGACCCCCAGAGTTCGTTAGCGTCGGAGTTCGTGAAAATCAGAGTTTGTGATGTTTTTTCGCAAAAATATTGGTTTGGTGTTCACGAATCCGCTCGGAGTTCATGATTCGTCCCAGACGCGTACGCGGGCCTGAGGGGGTCCGGGCACTCCATTCAGCGTCAGTGTGCTATTGTTTACCAGCGAGCGACCTCCACCCACGCATTCATGCCATATATTTTGTCATTATTTGAGTGTTTTTAGTGATTGCAACTGCTAAATAAGCCACCATGGGCCCCAAGAAACCTCCTAGTGCCAGGCTTGTGGTAAAGAATGTCAGAAATACGGTAGAACTGAAAAAGGAGATCATTGCAAAATATGAAAGTGGAGTTCATGTCGCTGAACTGGCCAGGCAGTATGGCAAAGCCCATTCAACCATCACTTCCATTGTGGCCAAGGGAAAGGAAATCAAGGACGCTGTTGTTGCGAAAGGTGCAAGTATGGTCACAAAACAGAGATCACAAGTACAGTGGACCCCGAGTTTCGTAAACCCCGGAAATCGTACATTTATTTTTTTTTTATTTATTAACACATCGGCCGATTCCCACCAAGGCAGGGTGGCCCGAAAAAGAAAAACTTTCATCATCATTCACTCCATCACTGTCTTGCCAGAAGGGTGCTTTACACTACAGTTATAAAACTGCAACATTTACACCCCTCCTTCAGAGTGCAGACACTGTACTTCCCATCTCCAGGACTCAAGTCCGGCCTGCCGGTTTCCCTGAATCCCTTCATAAATGTTACTTTGCTCACACTCCAACAGCACGTCAAGTATTAAAAACCATATGCCTCCATTCACTCCTATCAAATACGCTCACACATGCTTGCTGGAAATCCAAGCCCTCGCACACAAAACTTCCTTTACCCTCCCCCCAACCTTTCCTAGGCCGACCCCTACCCAGCCTTCCTCCACTACAGATTTATACACTCGAAGTCACTCTGTCTCGTTCCATTCTCTCTACATGTCCAAACCACCTCAACAACCCCTCCTCAGCTCTCTGGACAATCGTTTTGGTAATCCCGCACCTCCTCCTAATTTCCAAACTCTGAATTCTCTGCATTATATTCACACCACACATTGACCTCAGACATGACATCTCCACTGCCTCCAGCCTTCTCCTCGTTGCAACATTCATCACCCATGCTTCACACCCATATAAGAGCGTTGGTATAATATTATGTAAGTATAATATTGTAAGTGCTTGTGAAAAAGTATTTTTGGGGGTCTGAAATAGACTAACCTACGTGACATTTTTCCTTAAGGGAGCAAATTCGTTCGGTAATGGCACTTGAGCAGACTTCAGGAGTGAAGTTTTTACGAAACTCGGGGGTCCACTGTACTGGAATATGTTGAGACTTTTTTGTTGGTGTGGATCAACGAGAAACAATTAACAGGAGATAGTGTTACGCAGGCGATAATATCTGAAAAAGCAAGGCAGTTGCATGGTGATCTCGTCAAGAAAATGCATGCAACGAGTGCTGAAGTGAACGAATTTAAAGCCAGCAAAGGCTGGTTTGACAGATTTAAGAAGCGTAGTGGCCAGTTCTGACAAACTTGCTGCTGAAAATTATGTGGAGGAATTTAAAAGCTATGTAGAGGCTGGAGGATTTAAACCTGAACAAGTGTTTAATTGTGATGATACAGGCTTGTTTTGGAAGAAAATGCCAAACAGGACCTTCATTACACAGGAGGAAAAGGCACTGCCAGGACACAAGCCTATGCAAGACAGGCTAACTCTCATGATGTGTAGTAATGCTAGTGGGGATTTTAAAGTGAAGCCTTTACTGGTGTATAACTCGGAAAATCCCAGTGTGCTCAAGAAACACAATGGGAACAAGAATAATTTGTGTGTGTTTTGGAAGTCTAACAGTAAGGCATGGGTCACTAGGGACATTTTCTTTGATTGGTTCCATGAAGTGTTTGGCCCCAGTGTGAAGAAATATCTCGAGGAAAATAACTTGGGCCTCAAGTGCCTCATGATAATGGACAATGCTCCTTGTCATCCACGAGACTTGGAAGAGTAAATTGTGGACGAATTGAAGTTCATCAAAGTGAAGTTCTTGCCCCCTAATACCACTCCTCTCCTCCAGCCCATGGACCAGCAGGTCATTTCAAACTTTAAAAAACTCTACACCAGTGACCACAGACATTAGTATGACCCTAAAAGTCTTTTGGAAAGATCATTTCAATATCCTGCATTGTGTAAACCTTATAGGTAAGGCTTGGGAGGGAGTGACTACCAGGACTTTGAACTCTGCCTGGAGAAAATTGTGGCCAGACACTGTCCAAGAGAGGGATTTTGATGGTTTTGGGGATGTGCCTCCGAACCCTGAGCCTGAGCCTGTTGTGGAAGAAATTGTGGCACTGGGCAAGTCCATGGGGTTGGATGTTAGTACTGAGGATGTGGAAGAGTTGGAGGAGGACAATGAAGAGATAACCACTGAAGATCTGCAAAAGCTTCAACAGCAACAACAGACCCCAGTTCAGGAAAATGGTTCAGAGGAGGAACAGAGATGGAAGAAGGCCAGGAGCTATGACTCGACCCCTGCAACCACAACTAGGATAGTACAACTAGGTGAGTACACATTTGGGTTTTCTTCAATTTTCTTAATAGTTCTTGGCCTACTTTATTTCCTCTTATCTCCATGAGGAAATGGAAAAGAATTTTTTCTGTAAACCATGCATGTCATAAGAGGAGACTAAAATGCCGGGAGCAAGGAGCTAGTAACGCCTTCTCCTGTATAAATGATTAAATTTAAAGAGAAACTTTCATTTTTCTTTTTGGTCACCCTGCCTTGGTGGGACAGCCAGAATGTAAAAAAAATATATATATTAACCCTTTGAGGGTCGGTGCCGTACTAGTACGTTTTACGAGCAGGGGTCGGTGCCGTACTAGTACGCGTAAATTCTAGCGGCCTCAAATTAAACGGGGAAACGGCTGGTAGGCCTACATATGAAAGAATGGGTCTGTGTGGTCAGTGTGCACAGTATAAAAAAAATCCTGCAGCACACACTGCATAATGAGAAAAAAACTCAGACCATTTTTTTTCATTTAAAACAGCGACTTTGCAGTCTATTTTCGTATGGTATTTATTGATGTATTCTAGTTTTGTTGGTCTCATTTGATAGAATGGAAGATATATTACAGAAATAGAGATGATTTTGATTGGTTTGACAATGACAAGTACAGTGGTACCTCGAGTTACGATATTTTTTCGTTCGAGAATGCTGTTCAAGTGCCATTACCAAACGAATTTATCCCCATAAGGAATAATGTAAAATAGACTAGTCCTTTTACACCCCCAAAAATATACTTACAAAAGCATTTAAAAAAATAAACTTACATAAAAGGGCGATTTTGGGGACCATCGTAACTCGAGGTACCACTGTACCTTGAAATTGAGCTAAAAGTAGCGAAAATGTTCGATTTTTGCTGATGTTCAGGAGTAAACAAATCACACCATGAGTCCAATACACATCAACTGGCGAGTCTAATATTCTTGCACAAGTGCGCTGATATTATTTATACCATTTTTACAATGATGCCGTTGTATACATAACAGTAAATCTTCTATTTTTTTGTGAGAATAAAAATTCAAAATGGAAAACAAAAGTAATGTAAGAGGGGCCTAGAGACGTGACTAATGAACAGAGAAGATGTTATTTTAGTGCCAGTAATGTCTGCCTTGTTTATTCTGGACCCTATTTTGAAATTGGCATCGTTTGAAATTTGTGTGAAATTGGCCAAATTGCCATTTTCTGACCACTATTTTGGGTAGTTGAAATTGGTAAATAGGCGGTTTCTTGTACTCAATCGATAGAAGAAATGGAGTTCTAGCGAAATAGCTATGATTTTAGTGGACTGGAACATTGGAATTGGCCAAAAATAGGGCTCAAAGTGGGCGAAATCGCCGAAGCGTAAACATCTTCGAGACCGATAACTGCATGAGAGCATAATTCCGTAAGTTTTCATTCAAATTTCATACTTTTGAATTTTTTTTTTTTTTTTTAAATTTTCGACCCTGAGAATGTGTTTCTGAGAAGGCCTGTCGACCCCCAAAGGGTTAAGGAAGCTAGGCATATGTGATTAATGAATGGTAGAAAGGACAGGAGATAATAACAGGTTGAAAGAATTGTTCAGCATAATTAATTGTTGCTAAGATAAGATTTGTTCAGATTTTTAATCCAGAGGGATCGCCACGCAAGATAACCCAAGAAAGTCAGTGGGTCATCGAGGACTGTTATTTTCATTGGGGTCCTTCAATCTTGTCCCTCAGGTTGTAACCCACACCAATCTGACAAACTCAGGTACGTACTTACTGTTAGGTGAACAGTGACACTAGGTCCCCTGGTCGGGGATCGAAACACACACACTCAGTGTGCGAGGCAAGAGCATTGCCAACAGGCCACCATATGGAGACCAGAACTGAGCAGCATAATCAAAGTGAGGCCTTACTAATGATACACAGAACTGTAGTATAACCTCTGGACTCATGCTGCTTGTACTGTATGTACCTCTATGTAAATCTCAGTAATCTGTTATCCTTGTTAACTCTGACTGCCGGAGGCCCCATTCTGAAACTGTCATTCTATGTCGCAAAATTTTGGAAAAAAAAAAAATTATTTTTTCTTATGAAATTATAAGAGAATATTTTCCCAAAATTTGATGTTAAACTTACGGAATTACGCTCTCGCGAAGTTAGCGATGTCGGCGCTATATATGCATCGGCAATTTCGCCGACTTTGAACCCTATTTTCAGCCCATTCCATTGTTACATTCGACCAAGCTCGTAGCTATTTCTTTAGACCTTCATTTGTTCTGTCGATTGAGTACAAAAAACCACCACTTTACCGATTTTAACTCCCCAATAAAGTGGTCAGAAATTGGCAATTTTGCCAATTTCATGCAAAATTAAAAATATGTCAATTTCAAAATAGGGTCCAGAATAAACAATGCAGACATTCCTGGCACTAAAATAAGATTTTCTCTGTTCATTAGTCACATCTTTAGGCCCCTCTTATATTACTCTTGCTTTCTATTTTGATTTTTTATTCACACAAAAAAAATAGAAGATTTACTATTATGCAGACTACTGAATTATTGTAAAATGGTATAAATAATAGTGCACTTGTGTAAGAATATTAGACTCACCAGTTGACGTGTATAGGACGCATGGCGTGATTTGTGTACTCTTGAACATTGGCAAAAATCTAACATTTCCACTATTTTGAGCTCAATTTCAAGGTCATTTTCATCATGAAACAAATCAAAATCATCTCAATTTCTGTAATATGTTTTCCATTCTATCAAATGAGACCACGAAAGAGAGAATACAACCATAAATACTATACAAAAATACACCTCAAAGTCGGCGTTTTAATCCAAAAACACGGTGGAAGTTTTTTTTCTCATTATGCACTAGGTGCTGCAGGATTTTTTTTAGACAGCACACACTGACCACACAGACCCATTCTCTCATATGTGGGCCTACCAGCTTTCTCCCGCTTGATTTGAAGCCGCTAGAATTTTTGAGTATATACAGTGGTACCCCGACTTACGATATTTTTTCATTCCAGAATGCTGTTCAAATGCCATTACCAAACGAATTTATCTCCATAAGAAATGATGTAAAATAGACTAGTCCTTTTAGACCCCCAAAATTACACTTACAAAAGCATTTAAAAAAATAAACTTACATAAAAGGGTGAGTTTGGGGACCATCGTAAGTCGGGGTACCACTGTATACATCAGAAACACTGGCTCGTAAGACGTATATAAAGACCGAAACAGTCAAAGGGTTAAGCATGGTCCAACATTACTGTGTTGGCTTCAGGATGCTGCTCACCATAACTCCCAATTTATAATAGTCATTGGCAACAAATTAGCCCTCACTGTTTTCTCTGGATGGTGTGCCATGTCCATACATCTTCTCTGGGAGAAATACGTAGATGGAACTGTATATATACTGCTTCAAAGCAGCATCCTCTACCAACTCTGGTCCTTCTTGAGATTAGTAACCAAATTTATATTTAGGATTTGTTTTTTGTTTTTAGATAAAAAAGCATCTACAATGGAAAGTCTAAAATTTTTAATTTTTTTTTTTTGTGAAAAAAAAAAATAATAATTTCTGGGGGTCTGAGGAACGTAACCTAATCTTAGTTTTCCCCACATTATTGAACTTGCTTAGCACATATTGCACAACACCTTTTTCAGGATCGTAACCATCATCTTGTATGAGGGTCTAATGTATATTATTGGGGGAATGGGGCCTTAAGATATATGACAAGACAGGAGGGGATATTTTTTTTTGGTAGGATACAAGAGAAATTTTTTTGGGGTTGGCCAGGAGAGAAAGTGGCCTGACCACTTTGGCAACGTTGCATTTAAGTGGTTGTCACAGATGAGCATTTTAACCCTTTCGGGGTTTTGGTCGTACTAGTAAGGTTTACGCCCTGTGGTAATGGTCGTACTAGTACGTCTAAATTCTAGCGCCCTCAAATCAAGTAGAAACAGGCTGTTAGGCCTAGATGTGATAGAATGGGTCTGTGCGGTCAGTGTGTGCAGTATAAAAAAATTCCTGCACCACACAGTACATAATGAGGAAAAAAAACTGACCGTGTTTTTTGTTTAAAACAGCGACTTTGCAGTCTATTTTCGTATGGTATTTAATGCTTGTATTCTCGTTTTCTTAGTCTCATTTTATAGAATAGATGATATATTACAGAAATAGAGATAATTTTGACTGGTTTCACGATAACAAGTACCTTGAAACTGAGCGCAAAGTAGCGAAAATGTTCGATTTTGGCCGATGTTCAAGAGTAAACAAATCACACCATGTGTCCAATAGACATCAACTGGAGAGTAATATTCTTGCACAAGTGTGCTGATATTATTTATACCATTTTTACAATGATGCAGTTGTATACATAACAGTAAATCTTTTATTTTTTGTGAGAAAAATTCAAAATGGAAAGCAAAAGTAATGTAAGAGGGGCCTGGAGACGTGACTAATGAACAGAGATGTTATTTTAGTGCCAGGAATGTCTGCCTTGTTTATTATGGACCCTATTTTGAAATTGACATCGTTTGAAATTTGTGTGAAATTGGCCAAATTGCCATTTTCTGAGCACTATTTTGGGTAGTTGAAATTGGTAAATAGGAGGTTTCTTGTACTAATCGATAGAAGAAATGGAGTTCTAGTGAAATAGCTATAATTTTAGTAGACAAACATTAAAATGTGCCGAAAATAGGGCTAAATGTGGGCGAAATCGACGATGCGTAAATGTCATCGATACCGCTAACTTCGCGAAAGCATAATTCCGTTAGTTTTCAATCAAATTTCATAATTTTTGTGGCGTTATGATCGGAAAAGGGTTCTCTATCATTTCATAAGAAAATTTTTTTTTAATTCTTGGACCCTGAGAACGAGTTTCGGAGAGGGTCCTTGGACCCAGAGAAATGATTTTTTTTTTCCACAAAAAATAATTAAAAATTTTAGACTTTCCATTGTAGATGATGCTTATCTAAAAAAAAAATCCTAAATAAAAATTTGGTTACTAATCTCAAGAAGGACTGGAGTTGGTAGAGGATGCTGTTTTGAAGCAGTATATACACAGTTCCATCTACTACGTATTTCTCCCAGAGAAGATGTATGGACATGGCACACCATCCATGGTGAGCAGCATCCTGAAGCCAACACAGCAATGTTGGACCATGCTTAACCCTTTGACTGTTTCGGTCTTTATATACGTCTTACGAGCCAGTGTTTCAGGCGTATATATACTCAAAAATTCTAGCGGCTTCAAATCCAGCGGAAGAAAGCTGGTAGGCCCACATATGAGAGAATAAGTCTGTGTGGTCAGTGTGTGCTGTATAAAAATATCCTGCAGCACATAGTGCATGATGAGAAAAAAAAAAATGACCGTGTTTTTGGATTAAAACGCCGACTTTGAGGTGTATTTTCGTATAGTATTTATGGTTGTATTCTCTTTTTCGTGGTCTCATTTGATAGAATTGAAAACATATTACAGAAATTGAGATGATTTTGATTAGTTTCATGATGAAAATGACCTTGAAATTGAGCTCAAAGTAGTGGAAATGTTAGATTTTTGCCAATGTTCAAGAGTACACAAATCACACCATGCGTCCAATACACGTCAACTGGCAAGTCTAATATTCTTACACAAGTGCACTGATATTATTTATACCATTTTTACAATAATGCAGTAGTCTGCATAACAGTAAATCTTCTATTTTTTTGTGAATAAAAAATCAAAATAGAAAGCAAGAGCAATATAAGAGGGGCCTAAAGACTTTACTAATGAACAGAGAATCTTATTTTAGTGCCAGGAATGTCTGCATTGTTTATTCTGGACCCTATTTTGAAATTGACTTTTTTATTTTGCATGAAATTGGCCAAATTTCCAATTTCTGACCTCTTTATTGGGTAGTTGAAATCGGTAAATTGGTGGTTTCTTGTACTCAATCGATAGAACAAACGGAGTTCTAAAAGAAATAACAGTTTGATCGACTGTAACAACGGAATTGGCCGAAAATAGGGCTCAAAGTCGGCAAAACCGCCGATGCGTATATATCGCCGACATTGCTAACTTCACGAGAGCGTAATTCCGTAAGTTTTCCATCAAATTTCATACTTTTGGTGTCATTACCATTGGGAAAAGATTATCATTTCATAAGAAAAAAGATTTTTTTTTTCCAAAATTTTGCAACATAGAATGACAGTTTCAGAATGGGGCCTCCGACAGTGAAAGGGTTAACCATCTATAACTTCTTTAGACCAATAGCAGTCATATTTTATTCCTCACTGTGAATATTTGTATAAGCTAAGCTCTACATGTCAACAGTGGAAAACATGTCAGTGATAACTGGTGTAAAAAACAAACTTGCCTTACTGGTGTCCCAATTGTCCCTTGATGGGCAGATAACTCTTGCTTACCTGCAAGGTAAACAATACTCATTAATACAAGTCCCAGCTCCAGATATAATCTTCAGCCACAACCTTCCATCATCTCTTATACGTAGTTATATTTTTGTCTGCATCTTCAGGAAGAATCTCCAGGAAATACACATCTGGCAAATCCAAGATCAGCTTTCAGAAACCTCAACAAGAAGTTACACACTATTATATACAACCTATACACATCAAGGAGGGGTGGGGATATTTGAAGTTTTGAACTGTAGTATTGGTGCCCCTCTGCCAAGACAGTGATGGTGAATGTTTCTTCTTTCTTAGGTCACACTGCCTAGGCGGGAGACTTGCCAGTTTAAGAAAAAAAAATACTACAGTATATATCAGGCCCATCTTGCATAGGCAGCACCAGTGTAAATATCATAATTGTAGTCTAAAAGTTAGGCTTAAACTTCCCTGAAATGCTTTGCATGACAATGGGCTTTCTGCATGCACATCCAAATGTCACTCATCTCTGTACAAACATTGTATCACACTGAAATATATCTGTCATTTCAATAAACTTTAAAAAGTATAAAGTTCTGCAACGAAAGTAGTCCTGGAACTAAGGGGTACGAGCTATGAATAGGACTAAAGGAGCTAAACCTGATGACAAGGATAGAATAACCAGATGTGACTATGTACAAATACCAAGAGAAGCTGACAGGGTCAACCTACCTGAAGGGTGTTCCGAGGGTCAACGCCCCCATGGCCAGGTCAATGACCAGGCCTCACAGTGGATCAGGGCCTGATCAACCAGGATGGATAGATTGATCAAGAGGCAGGAAATAGGCAGAGAGGAAGCAGGTTAAAAACAAGAATAAGGGGATTTAAATAAAGTTTTTGAATAACCAAAATAGGACACACGTCAGTGGATTAAAGCTGGAGAAATTTAGATATACAAAGTATATAGGAAAATACTGGTTTGGCAAGAGTTGTAGAGGAGCAGAACAAACTCCCAGGAAGAATCACCAAGGCAAGAACTGTGGATAACTTTAATTATAGGTAGGAAGGGAACATGAGTGGGTGTGGGTGGGTGAGAGTTGGAAATGTCTAATATGGTCAGTAGGCCTATTGCAGTGTTCCTTCACTCTTATGTGAATGAAGCCTCTGATTAAGTTTATTTAGGCATAGTTTTACATGATTACAATGGTTTTACAGTAACGTGTAAATTACCTGGAATAATCCAAAAAGTCAGTGACTTTCCATTGGGGTCCTTGTAATATTAAATATCAGCCTATTAGATTCAGTAAACATCAGTCAAGATTATGAACAATAAAAAACTGAGTAAATTTAATACATATGGAAGTGAATTGCAATAATAAAAAAAAACTACTGTACATGAAAACGTACGATAGCGTGGCAGCGGTACCAGCATCACCAGCAGCGGCTCTCTCCTCCTGTCTCTGCTTCTTCATGAAAGACTAATCTACTAAATCTTCTCTTACTCCTTGCCTCCTTTAATTGCTGCCTCCGTTTTCTAGATATTTGCCGCGCTTTTGGCATGATTCTAGGTGAAAATAATCCAAAATTCATAAAATTTGGAGGTACACAGTGAAGTCCAATCGCTTTGGAATTCTATGGGTAACCGGTTTACCCTTCTATCCATGAAGTCCACTCTCACACGACTGTACACTAGCAAGAGAAGATGCCATGTAGTGTATTTTCACAACCTTTACAAAGCAATAATCTGAAAAAACTCAAATTATGACCAAACTAACTCATTGACAAAGGCACTGAAAAATCACAGAAATAAATGGAATGCCCCAAAATTATGCTCTAGTTTTTGGTAAGTTTTTTTTTAATCATATTTTATGGGGTTAACCCCAATGCCTCCTCCCCTTTAACCCTTTGGGGGTCCAAGGGGGGTCTCAAACTCTTTCTCAGGGTCCACGAAAAAAAAAATTCTTATGAAATGATAAAGAATCTTTTTCCGATCATAACTCCACAAAAATTATGAAATTTGATCAAAAACTAACAGAATTATGCTTTCGCGAAGTTAGCGGTATCCATGACATTTACGCATCGGCGATTTCGCCCACTTTGAGCCCTATTTTCGGCAAATTCCAATGTTTCAGTCTACTAAAATTATAGCTATTTCGCTAGAACTCCATTTCTTCTATTGATTGAGTACAAGAAACCGCCTATTTACCAATTTCAACTACCCAAAATAGTGGTCAGAAAATGGCAATTTGGTCAATTTCACACAAATTTTAAACGATGCCAATTTCAAAATAGGGTCCATAATAAACAAGGCAGACATTCCTGGCACTAAAATAACATCTTCTCTGTTCATTAGTCACGTCTCCAGGCCCCTCTTACATTACTTTTGCTTTCCATTTTGAATTTTTCTCACAAAAAATAAAAGATTTACTGTTATGTATACAACTGAATCATTGTAAAAATGGTATAAATAATATCAGAGCACTTGTGCAAGAATATTAGACTCCAGTTGATGTGTATTGGATGCATGGTGTGATTTGTTTACTCTTGAACATCGGCCAAAATCGAACATTTTCGCTACTTTGCGCTCAGTTTCAAGGTGCCACTAGCACATTGAGAGACAACACAGTGAGGAGGTTAACACCATTTATTTCCAGGATGAATGCACATGGCAACATGCATTGAGCTTCAGAAGAATCTAAATTTCTTTGCTTTCCACGAGACACTGCCAACAGTGACACGGCGGTCATCAGGGCCACCCTGGTACCATCACCATTACACTGGTTACCCTAGGCACCCTAGCCTTCTAGTACAAGGGACGTGTCAGGGGCCCAAGACTGTTCAACTGCCTCCCAGCATACATCAGGGGGATTACCAACAAACCCCTGGCTGTCTTCAAGCAGGCACTGGACAGGCACCTAAAGTCGGTGCCTGACCAGCCAGGCTGTGGTTCGTACGTTGGACTGCGTGCGACCAACAGTAACAGCCTGGTTGATCAGGCTCTGATCCAACATGAGGCCTGGTCACAGACCGGGCCGCAGGGACGTTGACCCCTGGAACTCTCTCCAGGTATACTCCAGGTATTACCATGATCTACCTCCTCAAATACCTTAGTGAAAAAAGTTATAAAATTTGTAAGGCAGGAATGCCCTTTTGTAAAACCGTGCTGAGATTCATTGATTAATTTATGCTTTTCAAGATGGCTGCGAATTCCCTCGGCAATTATTGATTCCATAAATTTTCCCACTATGGAGGTTAGGCTTATTGGTCTATACGTAGTTCGAAGCTAAGGACCTGTCACCTGCTTTGAAAATAGGTATTACATTTGCCATTTTCCACTTATCTGGCACCATGCCAGTTTGCAGTGATATGTTGAAAAGATTAGCCATAGGTTTGCTAAGCTCCTCTTTACATTCCTTTAGAACCCTTGCATACAGTTCATCAGGGCCTGGGGATTTGTTAGGTTTTAATTTATCTATTTGTCTAAGGACCATGTCACTTGTGACCCTAATCATGCATAGTTTACTATCGTCCTGTTCTACATAATTTATTATTTCTGGAATATCACTAGTATCTTCCTGTGTAAAAACTGAGAGAAATCAAGTGTTAAACATTCTCACGTATGGAATCTGTGCAAGGGGATCAACAACATTAAATCACCTTAGACCACTCATAACCCAGCAAAAGGCTGCAGTCAGAATGATAAATTCCCACTCTAGACAGCATACTCCACCAATCTTCAAAAGCCTAAAACTACTCACCATAAAGAACATTCACACTTATTCTTGTGCCTACATACATAGAACTCTACATTCTAATATAAACCCTCTGCTCAAAATTCTCCTCACCAACTTTAATATGACCCATGACCATAACACAAGATACAGATCACTTTTTGATGTACCCAGTGTCCACAGCAACCTATGTAAGAATTCTATGCACATAAAGGGCCCCAGGATCTGGAACTCATTACCAGGAAATGCTAAAATAACCTTGTCTGAAAATCAATTTAAGACTTCTCAAAAACCACCTACTCACCCTAAACTAAATACTCACATACTGTAAATTACTCTCAAAATGCTCAATGTTATTTTCATTATGATAATTTAATTTTTACTATTATGTTCCATCCTACTAAACACTAGTTACAATGTCTATCATCAATTTGTAATGAACAATGTATTATCATCACATCATAATTTGAATGATCTACCAATACAAACTCACTCAATTACTCCAATATTATGTTCATAGTCTATAAGTCATTAGATTAAGCTGCCCCTAATGCCAAGGCATGCCAGAGGCTCCTTGCACCTCAATTTATGATTGTAATGTAAACCTATGTACACGAGCAAAGAAATAAAATTGTATTGTATTGTGTTGTGTCATCAAGGATTGCCTTATTTCTATTTGGGTCCTTCAATCTTGTCCCCCCCGGATGTGACCCACACCAGTCAACTAACACCCAAGTACCTACTTACTGCTAGGTAAACAGGGACAGCAGGTGTCTTAAGGAAACACGGCAAATGTTTCCACCAGGCCTGGTCACAGACCGGGCCGCGAGGGCGTTGACCCCTGGAATTCTCTCCAGGTAGACTCTCCAGGTAGGCCGGGGACTGAACCAAGGACATTCAGCGAGTGAGGCAAGTGGGTTGCCTACCAGGCCAAGCATTACTTCTTGTATATTAAAGAATGGTAGCTCGGTTGGTAATGCACTCAGCTCTCAAACCATACCACAGGCAGGGACTGAACTCGCAGTGAGATAGTCTTAAAACTCCAGACCAACACGTTAGCCACTGGGCAAGCTGGCTACAAGAAGATTCATCCAACTAGGTATATTTATACACCATAGGAAGGTTAGAACAGGCACCACTGTGACCACAAATGCAAGTTTTTACAGATGAATCTCCCAGCAGAGTGGCCGTGAAGAACTCTAGCTCAAGTCCCCTCAAAGCCATCATGACTACGGGTAGAAACATAGGGCATGTTTCCTCGAGACATCTTCTGTTCCCGTTCACCCAGCAGTAAGTAGGTACCTGGGTGTTAGTTGACTAGTGAGAGTCGCATCTTGGGGACAAAATTAAACAAAGTTGCCCGAAATGTTCTAAATAGCCAGGGGCTTTCTACGTACAGTCATGCATTGCTTAACGGCAGAGGTACATTCTGAAAAATGAGGTCATGCGAACGTCAGTGTACTTACACAAAGGTAGTGTCACTCTTTTCAGAAATATGTCTATGGTGGCTTGCTTGGTTTGTTTGCTTTTTTCATCATAGATCTGCTTGTAGGCAGATAATGCACCATGAACATTCCTCTCTATTAATGAAAACCTTTCAGTGCTGGGGTCCATGTTTTCAAACTTTTTAAGGAGCTTGTTGAGGTCTGCAAAAGCTTCTGCTAAACCCTTCACTGTGAATTTTTTCTTGGGTTCTAACTCTCCTGCTGTTTCTTTTTCTCTTGCCTTTTCTTCAGTTATGGGTTCCTGTTCCAGCTCCAGTAACTCGGTCAATTCCTCAGGAACCGCCTGTATGAACTCTTCAATGTCGTCATTTACATCAGCACTCGCAGATTCGCCACTACCTTTCACATTATGTAATGAATAACGATTTTTGAATCTTTTAAACCACCCAGAGCTAGCAGTGAATTCAACGTCGTAGTCGGGTCCAGCCTTTTCTTTCAACATCGCAAACAAACTTTTTGCTTTAGTGGTGATCGTCATGGTGCTGAGAGGGATACACTTGTGTGTCTGGTCTTCAATCCAGGTCATTAGAAGTTTCTCCATATCAGATATAGGCCCTTCTCGAATTTTTGTCAATCTCGTTGCTTTCAATGAAGCAGATCCTTTAACAGCTTCCGTCACTTTATTCTTATTCTTCAAGATCGTAGCTATGGTGGAATGGGACATCCCTGACTGGCGAGCAATAGCCATCACTGACTTCCCACTTTCGTACTCCTTAATCACTCTTAATTTCGTTTCCATGTCAATCACTCGACGTGGCCTCTTACTGGTAACATTAGCAGTGTATTTTGTACGCTCAGGGGCCATGATGAACAAAACACGAGATTAAATCAAGCACACGGGAAAATAATGCTATACACACGCAGTAAACACAAGATGTTTGAGGCTGCTGCTGCCGGCGCAAACATCCCATCCTGTTCTACAGTAACCTTTTTTTTATACAAGTAGAAAGAGTACTCTAGAATAACGATAAAAAGTATAGTAAATGCATAAACCAGTAACAGTTGCTTATTTCAATTATCATGTATTATATACCGTACAAATTGTATGTGCAGTACTTACACACGACTGGCAGCGTAGTAGGTTTGTTTACACCAGCATGTTTTACAGTAAAAAAAATGATAAGAAAGAGTACACCCTAGAATAACGATAAAAAGTGCAGTAAATACATGAACCAGTAATATAGTAATAAGAGTACTGCGTTACGCTATAACGTCACTAGGCAACAAGAATTTTTCAGCTCCATTATACGGGACCACTATCGTTTGAAATTTGTATTCATATGTAATTTGTAACATAGATTAAGAACTAGTATTAAGTCTGCCCGAAATGCCTAGCATGCCCAGGCATGCTAACG
This sequence comes from Cherax destructor, assembly GCA_009830355.1. NCBI lineage: Eukaryota > Metazoa > Arthropoda > Malacostraca > Decapoda > Parastacidae > Cherax > Cherax destructor. Next base: position 22,105 of record WNWK01002980.1, read on the forward strand.
GCAATCTTTGTAATTATTGTCTTTAAATGTAAAACACACATTGTAATTTTTACAGAGAAATAAATCTTTAATCTATATGCGGTCTATCAGTGACTAAAACATCTCAATGCGGCGCATGACTGTATTGAGTTTTCAAAATACTAGAGGTATATAGTGATGAATGACTGGTAGCATAATCACAATTCATCATATGATTAATGATTGGTAGCACAACTAATTTTTGTTAAGACAAGATTTGTTCAGATTTTTAACCCAGAGGGTTCGCCACCCAGGATAACCCAAGAAGGATCCCATTGGGGCCCTCCTTGGGTTATCCTGGACCCCATTGGGGCCCTTCAATCTTGCCCCCAGGATGCGACCCACACCAGTTGACTAACACCTAAGTACCTACTTACTACTAGGTGAACAAGGACAGCAGGTACAAGGAAACACAACCAGCATTTCAATCTGTCTGGGATCCAGCCAGACTCGGTGTGTGATGCTAGAGAATTGCCAATCAGCCCACAGGACACATTAGGGGAAAAAAGAGGGGCTTCTTAAGAATAGCTTAGCTGTCAGACTAGAGTTTTCAGGTAGACTTCCCAATTTTAGGTCCTTTTATGCATATTGAGTTTATGCAAAGATTAAGGACCCCAATGGAAATAAGTCACCGACTTTGTACGGGTTATTCTAGGTACGTAATTACACATGCGATATATAATAATTTATGTAACTTTATATGTATACCTGTACCTGGGTAAACTAAGCCAGATGCAGGGAATATCAGATTTGCGTGTCTAGTATTATGCCTACAAGTTCTGTTGGAACAATCAAAATACAGTTTCATACTACATCTTACAAGAGAATATAGATTAAGGGTTCTCAAATTATCTTCATATGAATGATTTCTTATTCAGTGAATTAATTTGGTCTTTTTTGAAGGGTCTCCAATAAATGTATATCCATTAAGATAAGATTTTGTTTGGATTTTTAACCCAAGAGGGTTAGCCACCCAGGATAACCCAAGAAAGTCAGTGCATCATCGAGAACTGTCTTATTTCCACCGAGATCCTTCAATCTTGTCCCCCAGGATGCGACCCACACCAATCTGACTAAAACCCAAGTGTACCAACTTACTGCTAGGTGAACAGTGACAGTAGGTGCAAGAAACATTCCCAATGTTTCCACCTGGCCAGGGATCAAAGCACAGACACTCAGTGTGAGAGGCAAGAGCAATGCCAACAGGCCACCATATGGAGACCAGAAATGAGCATCTAAGTGAGGCCTTACTGATGATACACAGAATTGTACTATAACCTCTGGATTCCTACTGCTTATACTTTATGTACCTCTACGTAAATCCCAGTAATGTTATCCTTATTAAGCATGGTCTAACATTGCTCGATGTGTTTCTAGGTTGCTGCTCACCATAACTCCCAATTTATAATAGTCACTGGCAACAGATCAGCCCTCACTGTTTTCTCTGGATGGAGTGCCATGTCAATACATTTTCTTTGGGAGAAGTAGATGACACTATATACTGCTTCAAACCAGTATCCTTTACCAACTCTCCCATGCCTTGAGATTAGTAACTCAATTTTTAATTAGGATTTGGGTTCAATTTTAGATAAACAAGTATCTACAATGGAGTGTGTCAATAGTTATTTTTCATGAAAAAGAACAAAAATCCCCCACTTCTGGGAGTCAGAGGAACGTAACCTTAGTTTTTCCCAGCATTCTTAAAACTTGCTTTGCGCATATTGCACAACACCTTTTTCACAATTGTAATCATCTTACATGAGGATCTAATGAATGCAGATAGTGTTAGATAGGATTGAATGGATACGATTGTTTTTTGGGACCTGACGAGCTGTTGGTGTGAGAGCAGGGTAATATTTTGTGAAGGGATTCAGGGAAACCAGTTAATTGATTTAGTTGGACTTGAGTCCTCTAAATGGGAAGTACAATGCCTGCACTTTAAAGGAGGGGTCTGGGATAGTGACAGTTGGGAGGGACTTATTCTCAGCTGTCGTATCTGAGCGCCTCTGCAAAGACAGTTAGTTACCATTTTGTCCTAGGCACATGTCAATTAGACACTAGGCCTGTTGTATATATGTGTGTGTGTATGTGTATGTAAGGAAACACTTCGAAATGTTTCTGCCCCACCGGGAATTGAACCCGGCCCCTCCGTGCGTGAAGCAAGAGTTTTACCCACTAGGCCACCGGGGGTTGTACAGTGATTATGTACGAGTGAGGTGAAAGTGTTGAGTGATGATGAAAATAGTATTTTCTTTTTGGGGATTTTCTTTCTTTTTGGGTCACCCTGCCTCGGTGGGAAATGGGGAGATTTTTTTTTATAGGATACAAGTGAAAAATTTGTTTGGTCAACCAGGAGAAAGTGGCCTGACCACTTTAGCCATGTTGCATTAGTGTTTTTATTGTCATAGTGATGAGTGTTTTAACCATTATTACTTTTTTTAGATCAGTTGCAATCATGATTTTATTCCTCACTGAATATTTGTATAAGTTCTACATGTCAACAGTGCAAAGCATGTCAGTAATAACCGGTGTAAACATAAATTTGCCTTACTGGTGTCCCAATTGTCCCTTGACAGGCAGATAACTTTCCTTACCTGCAAGTTAAACAATACAGTGGAACCTCGGTTTTCATGATTAATCGTTCAAAAAAAGTCTGATGAAAACCAAATTGTATGAAAACTAAAGCAATATTTCCCATAAGAAATAATGTACAGTAAATCCAATTAATCTGTTCCAGACACCCAAAAATATTTACAAAAAATACATTTTATAGAGAATATAGTTTTACACACAGAAAACAATGACAAATGAAATGGATAAATTAACATTTAACATCACTTGCCTTAATTCAAGACTTGTTGGCGTATGGCATATGCCAGTTCGCTTCTTGAAGTTGTCGAACCAGCCTCTGCTGGCCTTAAATTCACTAACAGCAGCACTTGTCCCAGGCATTTTCTTTGCAAGATCCGCATGCAACTGCCTTGCCTTTCAACAAATCATCGCCTCCAAAACACTATCTCCCGCTAACTGTTTTTCGTTGATCCACACCAACAACTTCTCAACATCTTCGATTGTTTGCGATCTGTTTCGTTAGCACATTTACCCCTTTCGCAACATCAGCTTCCTTGATTTCTTTTTTCTTCGCCAGGATGGAACTGATCGTTGATGAGGACGTCCCGTACATCCTGGCGAGATTGGCCACGGGTTTGCCACTTTCATACTTTGTAACGAGTTCTTTTCTTGAATTCTATCGTATTTCTCGCCTTCTTTTGTGTAGGCGCTTGAGTGGCCGAGTCACGCGGGCAGGCGGACGAGTTTGGTATGGACCATTTTCAACTCTACGAAAACCAAGCAGATGTACGAAAACTGGGACAAAATTTTGACGAAAAAAGTAGTCGAAAACCTAATCCTACAAAAACTAGGGCATACGAAAACCGAGGTTCCACTGTACTCATTAATATAAGCTCCAGCTCCAGGTAAAACTTTCAGCCACAAAGAAAGAACAAAAAAGACAATACCAAGACTGAAACAATACACAAATAACCTGCACATAGGAGCTTACACATCTGGGAAACCCAAGATCAACTTTCAGGAACCTCAGCAAGAAGGTACACAATATATTATATTCACAACCTACATATGTACAGTGGAACCTTGGTTGTCGACCGTATTACTTGTCGAACAAATTGGTTTTCGAACTTGGAATTCCCCCAAAAATGTCTTGGTTTTCGTATGTTCTCTTGGTCGTTGACCGATAACGCTAACGGCTTGGGTCACATGCTCACGGAATGTGCACTGGACGAGTCAACAGCGTGGGTCTGAGTCGAGGCTAGTAGGGGTTGGTGTGATAATTTTAAGAAAAGTGGCATTCACAGTATGGCTAGGCATGGGGAGGCTGCCAGTGCTGACGAAGTGGCTGTTGAAAAGTGTTAGTAAATTCCAAGAGTACGTAGAGGCTGAGGAGCTGTACCCCAAATATTTAACTGTGACGAGACAGGCCTCTTCTGGAAGCAAATGCCCAAAAGGGAACTTGAATGAAGCCCTTACTTATCATTCTGAAAATACAAGAGTTTTTAAGAACAACAATGTTATGAAAAACAACTAGGCTGTAATGTGGAGGGCCAATACAAAAGCTTGGGTAACTAGACAATTGCTTATTGAGTGGGTTCATGAGGTCTTTGCTCCCAGTCAAAAAAAAGTACCTCATTAAAAACAATTGCCACTCAGGGCCCTTTTACTCCAAGCTGGGAAAATGAGTTGCTGAAGGAGTTCAGTTTCATAACTGAAGTTCTTTCCTCCTAACACCACTTCTCTCATCCAGCCCATGGACCAGCAGGTCATTTCTAACTTCAAGAAACTCTACACAAAAGAACTTTTTGAAAGGTGCTTTGAAATAACTTCAGAAACAAATTTAACCCTCGGAGAGTTTTGGAAGGACCATTTCAATATCCTCACCTGCTTGAGGCTTATAGACAAAGCCTGGGAAAATGCGTCTTCCAGGACCGTGCAATCAGCATGGAAGAAATTGTGGCCTCACTGTGGCAGCCAGGGATTTTGAAGGCCTTGAAGATGAGCCTGAGCCAGTAGAGGATAGTGTGTCCCTGGGAGACTTTGGGCCTAGAGGTAACTGAAGATGATGTGGAGGAGTTGGTGGAGGAGCATAGAACTAAACTCACCATAGAATAACTTTTAGACCTTCAGGAGGAGCAGGAACAGATTGTAGCAGAGGAGCTGTCATCAGAGGAAGAGTAGAGAAGGGATTGTGCACCCATTGCACTTGTCAAAGAAATGTGTGCTAAATGACATGAAGTGCAGGAGATTGCTGAAATATACCATCCAGATAAAGCAGTTGCCATCCATCTTTCTAACATGTACAGTGACAGTGTAATGTCTCAATTTATACAAGTGTTAAAACTGAGCCTGAAACAAACTTCATTAGACAGGTTTTTTAGCGAGAGAACCAGTGAGCCAGAACAAGGTGTTAGTGGTGTAGAGAGAAAGAAACTACACCAGGACAGTTGCCTCACTTAATAGAAAGTGACTCCTTCCAAGCAGTAACATACCCCCCCTCCTCTTCTCCACCAGGTTCCAGTAAGCCATTAGCACTCCTCTGACAGGTAAGAGGCAGTTAAATTTTCATTTACTGTACAGTATTTCAGTTAAGTTTCTTTTAGTATTCATTTTTACAGTTTTATGTAGTAATTAGTACATTTTTAATATATTATTATATTGTCATTTGGGGTCTGGAATGGATTTATTCAAATTAAATTATTCTTTATGGGAAAAATTTCTTTGGTTGTCATCCATTTTGGTTATCGAATCAACATCTGGAACAAATTAAATTCTACATTCAAACAACTGGGTTGTTTGAATGTGCGTGGATGTAGTGCGGATGATAAGAAAAAGACGATTGCTGATGTTATGAATGAAAAGAAGTTGGATGCCCTGGCCCTAAGCGAAAAAGCTGAAGGGGGTAGGCGAGTTTCAGTGGGGAGAAATAAATGGGATTAAGTCAGGAGTATCTGAGAGAGTTAGAGCTAAGGAAGGGGTAGCAATAATGTTGAAGGATCAGTTATGGAAAGAGAAGAGGGAATATAAATGTGTAAATTCAAGGATTATGTGGATTAAAATAAGGGTCTGATGCAAAAAGTGGGTCATAATAAGCGTGTATGCACCTGGAGACGAGAGGAGTGTAGAGGAGAGAGAGAGAGATTTTGGGAGATGTTAAGCGTATGTATAGGAACTTTTGAACCAAGTAAGAGAGTAATTGTGGTAGGGGACCTAAATGCTAAAGTAGGAGAAACATGTAGAGAGGGTGTGGTAGGTAAGTTTGGGGTGCCAGGTGTAAATGATAATGGGAGCCCTTTGATTGAACTTTGTATAGAAAGGGGTTTAGTTATAGGTAATACATATTTTAAGAAAAAGAGGATAAATAAGTGTACAAGATATGATGTAGGGCGTAATGACAGTACGTAGTTTGTTGGACTACTTATTGGTAGATAAAAAGACTGTTGAGTAGACTTCAGGATGTACATGTTTATAGAGGGGCCACAGATATATCAGATCACTTTTTAGTTATAGCTACAGTGGGAGTAAAAGGTAGATGAAATACAAGGAAAATAGAAGCAGTAAGTAAGAAAGGTGCAGGTTTATAAACTAAAAGAGGAGGCAGTTAGGGTAAGATATAAACAACTATTGGAGGATAGATGGGCTAGCGAGAGTGTAGGCAATGGGGTCGAAGATGTATGGGGTAGATTTAAAAATGTAGTGTTAGTGTGTTCAGCAGAAGTTTGTGGTTACAGGCGAGTGGGTGTGGGAGGGAAGAAGAGCGATTGGTGGAATGATTATGTAAAGAGAGTAGTAAGGGAGAAAAAGTTAGCATATGAGAGGTTTTTACAAAATAGAAGTGATGCAAGGAGGGAAGAGTATATGGAGAGAAAAAGAGAGGTTAAGAGAGTGGTGAAGCAATGTAAAAAGAGAGCAAATGAGAAAGTGGGTGAGATGTTATCAACAAATTTTGTTGAAAATAAGAAAAAGTTTTGGAGTGAGATTAATAAGTTGAAGAAGCCTAGGGAACAAATGGATTTGACAGTTAAAAATAGGAGAGGAGAGTTATTAAATGGAGAGTTAGAGGTATCGGGAAGATGGAGGGAATATTTTGAGGAGTTGTTAAATGTTGATGAAGACAGGGAAGCTGTGATTTCGTGTATAGGGCAAGGAGGAATAACATCTTGTAGGAGTGTGGAAGAGCCAGTTGTGAGTGTGGGGGAAGTTCGTGAGGCAGTGGGTAGAATGAAAGGGGGTAAGGCAGCTGGGATTGATGGGATAAAGATAGAAATGTTAAAAGCAGGTGGGGATATAGTTTTGGAGTGGTTAGTGCTATTATTTAATAAATGTATGGAAGAGGGTAAGGTACCTAGGGATTGGCAGAGAGCGTGTATTGTTCCTTTGTATAAAGGCAAAGGGGACAAAAGAGTGCAAAAATTATAGGGGAATAAGTCTGTTGAGTGCACCTGGTAAAGTGTATGGTAGAGTTATTATTTAAAGAATTAAGAGTAAGACAGAAAGCAGGATAGCAGATGAACAAGGGGGCTTTAGGAAAGGTAGGGGTGTGTAGACCAAGTGTTTACAGTGAAACATAGGTGAACAGTATTTGGATAAGAGTAAAGAGGTTTTTGTGGCATTTATGGATTTGGAAAAGGCGTATGACAGGGTGGATAGGGGGGTAATGTGGCAGATGTTGCAGGTGTATGGAATAGGAGGTAGGTTACTGAAAGCAGTGAAGAGTTTTTATGAGGATAGTGAGGCTCAGGTTAGTGTGTGTAGGAGGGAGGGAGACTATTTCCCAGTAAAAGTGGGCCTTAGACAAGGATGTGTGATGTCACCGTGGTTGTTCAATATATTTATAGATGGGGTTGTAAGAGAAGTGAATGCGAGGGTCTTGGCAAGAGGTGTGGGGTTAAAAGATAAAGAATCAAATACAAAGTGGGAGTTGTCACAGTTGCTTTTTGGTGATGACACTGTGCTTTTGGGAGATTCTGAAGAGAAGTTGCAGAGGTTGGTGGATGAATTTGGTAGGGTGTGTAAAAGAAAATTGAAAGTGAATATAGGAAAGAGTAAGGTGATGAGGATAACAAAAAGATTAGGTGACGAAAGATTGGATATCAGATTGGAGGGAGAGAGTATGGAGGAGGTGAATGTATTCAGATATTTGGGAGTGGACATGTCAGCAGATGGGTCTATGAAGGATGAGGTGAATCATAGAATTGATGAGGGGAAAAGGGTGAGTGGAGCACTTCGGAGTCTGTGGAGACAAAGAACTTTGTCCATTGAAGCAAAGAGGGGAATGTATGAGAGTATAGTTATACCAACACTCTTATATGGGTGTGAAGCATGGGTGATTAATGTTGCAACGAGGAGAAGGCTGGAGGCAGTGGAGATGTCATGTCTGAGGTCAATGTGTGGTGTGAATATAATGCAGAGAATTCGGAGTTTGGAAATTAGGAGGAGGTGCAGGATTACCAAAACTATTATCCAGAGCGCTGAGGAGGGGTTGTTGAGGTAGTTCGGACATGTAAAGAGAATGGAACGAGACAATGACTTCGAGAGTGTATAAATCTGTAGTGGAGGGAAGGCGGGGTAGGGGTCGGCCTAGGAAAGGCTAGAGGGAGGGGGTAAAGGAGGTTTTGTGTGCGAGGGGCCTGGACTTCCAGCAAGTATGTGTGAGCGTATTTGATAGGAGTGAATGGAGACAAATGGTTTTTAATACTTGACGTGCTGTTGGAGTGTGAGCAAAGTAACATTTATGAAGGGATTCAGGGAAACCGGCAGGCCGGACTTGAGTCCTGGAGATGGGAAGTACAGTGTCTGCACTCTGAAGGAGAGGTGTTAATGTTGCAGTTTTATAACTGTAGTGTAAAGCACCCCTCTGGCAAGACAGTGATGGAGTGAATGATGATGAAAGTTTTTCTTTTTCGGGCCACCTTGCCTTGGTGTGACTCAGCCGATGTGTTAATAAAAAAAAAAAAAAAAAAAAAAAACAAGGCTCCACTGTATATGAAGGAGGGGTGGGGATATTTTCAGTTTCAAATGTATTGGTGACCAGCTGGCAAGACAGTGATGGAGCGAGTGATGGTGATTTTTTTTGGTCACACTACCTCGGTGGAAGATGGCTTTGTTTAAAAAAAAACATATCAGGCCCATCTTGCATAGGCAGCACAAGTAAAACTATCATAATTGTAGTCTAAAGTTAGGCTTAAGCTTACCTGAAATGCTCTGCATAACTATGGGCTTTCTGCATGCACACCTAAATGTCACCCATCTCTGTATAAACATTGTATCATGTTGAAATAAGTCAATCTGTCATTTTAAGAAACTTGAAAAAGTATAAAGTTTGCAACTAAAGTAGTTTTGGAACTAAAGGGTATGAGCTATGAGTCAAGACTCAAGGAGCTAAACCTGATGACAAAGGAGAGAAAGACTAGATGTAACCATACAAATACTGAGATGAAATCAGTCTACCTACCTGAAGGGTATTCCAGGTGTCAACGCTTCCACAGCTTGGTCCGTGGCCAGGCCTTGCAGTGGATCAGGGCCTGATCAACCATGGACAGATTGCTCAAGAGGAAAGAAATGCGCACAAAAAAAAAAAAAAACTACAAGAGTATAATAGTGAGATTCATCCTGGACCTGGGTCTAAAAGAGCATGTAGGCCAGGATGAATTGCAACAACTGGGATTGCTTAATGTGACAGTAAAGCAAAGTTCTGGAACTCAACCATGTACAGTGGAACCCCGACTTACGATGTTATCATCTTACGTTATTTTCGATAACCGATATTTATAACGTAAGAAATTTGATTGTGACTTACGATGTTTGCTTCGTTTACCGACTTTCGTACCGGACCTGTCCGCTTGGCGCCCAGCTGAGCGCGCACTCAGGAGCGTCAGTGCTATTGTTTACAAGCGGAGCGACCACCCACCCACACCCACGCATTCATACCAGTATATTGTCATTATTCCACTGTTTTTAGTGCTTGCAACTGCTAAATAAGCTACCATGGGTCCAAGGAAAGATCCTAGTGCTAAGCCTGTGGCAAAGAGGAACAGAAATATATGTACGATAGAACTGAAGAAGGAGATAATAGAAAAATATGAAAGTGGAGTGCGTATCAGTGAGCTGGCCAGGCTGTATGGTAAACCCTATTCTACCATCGCTACCATTGTGGATAAGAAATATTCAAGTAAAATCAAGGAAGCTGTTGTTGCAAAAGGTGCATCTGTGATCACAAAACACAGACCACAAGTGCTGGAAAATGTGGAAAGGTTGTTGTTGGTGTGGATCAACGAGAAACAGTTAGCAGGAGATACTGTTTCGGAGGGAATAATATGTGAAAAGCAAGGCAGTTGCATGATGATCTCCTTAAGAAAATGCCTGCAACGAGTGCTGAAGTGAGCGAATTTAAAGCCAGCAGAGGCTGGTTTTACAAATTTAAGAATCGAAGTGGCATACATAGTGTTGTGAGGCATGGTGACGCAGCCAGTTCTGACAAAAGTGCGGCTGAAAAATATGTTCCTGAATTCCAGGAGTACCTAGAGGCTGAACAATTCCTCCCCCAACAAGTGTTTAATTGTGATGAAACAGGCCTGTTTTGGAAGAAAATGCCCAACAGGACCTACATTACTCAGGAGGAAAAGGCACAGCCAGGACATAAGCCTATGAAAGACAGGCTAACTTTGATGCTTTGTGCCAATGCCAGTGGTGATTGCAAAGTGAAGCCTTTACTGGTGTATCTTTTGAAAATCCCGAGTGTTTGGCAGATGCGGTGTCAGCAAGTCTAACTTGTGTGTGATGTGGAAGTCTAACAAAAAGGCTTGGGTCACAAAGGACATTTTCTTAGATTGGTTCAATGAAGTGTTTGGCCCCAGTGTGAAGAAATATCTATTGGACAATAATTTGCCACTTAAGTGCCTCCTGATAATGGACAATGCTCCTTGTCATCCTCCAAACTTGGTAGAGAAAATTGTGGAGGAGTTTAAATTCATCAAAGTGAAGTTCTTGCCCCCTAATACCACTCCTCTCCTCCAGCCCATGGACCAGCAGGTCATTTCCAACTTTAAAAACTCTATACCAAAGCAATGTTTCAAAAGTGCTTTGATGTGACCACAGACATGAACATAACCCTAAGAGAATTTTGGAAAAAACATTTCCATATGCTGCATTGTGTACACCTTATAGGTAAGGCTTGGGAGGGAGTGACTACCAGGACTTTGAACTCTGCCTGGAGAAAATTGTGGCCAGACTGTGTCCTAGAGAGGGATTTTGAAGGTTTTGGGGCTGAGCCTCAGAACCCTGAGCCTGAGCCTGAGCCTGTTTTGGAAGAAATTGTGGAATTGGGCAAGTCTTTGGGGTTAGAGGTGAGTGGTGAGGATGTGGAACAGTTGGTGGAGGAGCACAAGGAAGAGCTAACCACTGAAGATCTGCAAGAGCTTCAACAGCAACTGGAACAAGAGAGCAGAGGTCAGGACAATGGTTCAGAGGAGGAGGTGGAGGTGGAACAAAAATGGAAGAATGTGCCTTCTTCAAGGATTAGGGAGATCTGTGCCAAATGGAGTGATGTGCAAGCATTTATGGATGAATATCACCCTAACCATGCTGTTGCAGGCCGTGCTGGCAACCTGTACAATGACACAGTGGTGTGTCATTTCAGGGATGTGTTAAAGAATCGCCAGACACAGAGCTCCTGGACAAATTTGTTGTTAGAAAGAGGTCTAGTGACTCTCAAGCTGGTCCTAGTGGCATTCAAAGAAAAAGGAAGTAACCCCAGAAAAGAACTTACCACCTGCAGTGTTAATGGAAGGGGATTCCCCTTCCAAACACTAGCATACTACTCCACCTTCTCCCCTCCTCCCGTCCTCCACACATCAACAACTCTTCAATAAATGTAAGTGACATGTTATTGTACAATATTTGCATGTGTATTTATGTATTCTTTATTCAATTATTTATTATTTAATGTCCAAAAGTTCTAAAAAATATTTTATATAACTACTTTTGGAAGTCTTGGACGGATTAAATTTATTTCCATTATTTCTTATGGGGAAAATTGATTCGTTTAACGATTGTTTCGCCTTAAAATATGCCCTCTCTGACGGATTAATATCGTAAGTCGGGGTACCACTGTACATAAAATTGCTAACACCCAGTGTCCAGAATATCTTGCTGCAAATTTTGTGAATGATAAGAACCAACACCAATATGTACTAGGGAAAGAACAATTTTGTAGTGCATATCCACAGCAAGTGGCTAGGCTTCAAACAGAGGACTAAAGTTTACAATGGAAAACAGGAATATGGGAATTTAAATAAAGTTTTAAAATAACCAAGACAGGTCATGCAGCAGTAGATTAAAGTTGGAGAAATTTATATTTATAAAGTATATAGGGAAATACTGGTTTGGCAAGAGTTGTAAAGTGGTAAAAATTTTCAGGAAGCATCACTGAGGCAGGAACTATGGATAACTTGAATCATAGGCTGGAATATTGCTGCACACTAACTGCACCTTTCAAGGCAGGTGAAATTGCTGACCTAGAAACTGTGCAGAGAACCTTCACGGCACGCATAACTGCAATAAACCACCTCAATTACTGGGAACGCTTGAAGTTCCTAAACCTGTACTCCCCAGAACGCAGGCGGGAGAGATACATTATAATATACACGTGGAAAATTCTCGAGGGATTAGTTCCAAACTTGCACACGAGAGTCACTCCCTACGAAAGCAAAAGACACGGCAGGCGATGTAACATCCCCCCAATGAAAAGCAGGGGTGCCACTAGCACGTTGAGAGACAACACAATAAGTGTCAGGGGCCCCAAGACTGTTCAACTGCCTCCCAGCATACTTCAGGGGGATTACCAATAAACCCCTGGCTGTCTTCAAGCGGGCACTGGACAGGCACCTAAAGTCAGTACCTGATCAGCCGGGCTGTGGTTCATACGTTGGACTTCGTGCGGCCAGCAGTAACAGCCTGGTTGATCAGGCTCTGATCCAACATGAGGCCTGGTCACAGACCAGGCCACAGGGGCATTGACCCCTGGAACTCTCTCCAGGTATACTTCAGGTATAGGTTGGAAGGGAACATGAGTGGGTGTGGGTGGGTGAGAGTTGTGTCTAATATTGTCAGTAGGCCTATTGCAGTGTTCCTTCACTCGTGTGAATGAAGCAGCTGATTAAGTTTACAGTCAACCCCCGGTTATTGCCGGTAATCCATTCCAGAGGGCCCGTCGATCACCGGTTTGGTCGATTTCCGATTCTAATTTCCCCATAAGAAATAATGGAAATAAAATTAATCCGTTCCAGACATCCAAAAGTATTAAAATAAAATATTTTTTAGAACTTTTTGACATTAAATTACACACAATTTTATGACAAAGAAATAATAGTACAATAACATGTCACTTACATTTACTGAAGAGTTGTTGATGTGTGCAAGACGGGAGGAGGGGAGAGGATGGAGTAGTATGCTAGTGTTTGGAAGGGGAATCCCCTTCCATTAACACTGCAGGTGGCAAGTTCTTTTCTGGGGTTACTGGCCTTTTTCTTTGAATGCTTCACTCCCTGCACGAATGCTTCACTCCCTGCTACTCTCTTTACCACAGGCTTGGCACTAGGAACTTTCTTGGGGCCCATGGTGGCTTATTTAGCAGTTGCAAGCACTAAAAACAGTGGAATAATGACAATATACTGGTATGAATGCGTGGGTGGTGGTCGCTCGCTTGTAAACAATAGCACACTGAGTGCCTGGGCGCCCAGCTGGGCCACGGGCCACGCGTACGCGTCCGGGATGAATCGCCGACTCCAAGCGGCTTGTCTATTACCGAGCCAAAATTCTCATTAAAAAACCTGTCTAACACCGATTTGGACGACCTCCGACGCCGTTTATCACCGGGGGTTGACTGTATTTAGGTACAATTTTACATGATTACAATGGTTTTACAGTAACATGTAAATTACCTGGGCTAATAAAAAAAAGTGACTTTCCATTGGGGACCTTGTAATATTAACTTTCAGCCTATTAGCTGCAGTACATATCAGTCAAAATTAACAAAAACTGAGTAAATTTAATATATGGAAGTGAATTACAATAAAAAATAAAAAAAAATGAACTACTGTACGTGAAAACGTACAATAGTGTTGCAGCGGTACCAGCATAAGGTCTTCTGTCTCTATGCTTCTTCATAAAAGACTAATTTATCAAATCTCCTCCCACTCCTTGCCACCTTCAATTGCTGCCTCCTTTTTCTGGTTATTCCTCACCCCATTTTCAGCATGATTCTAGGTGAAAATAATCCAAAAAACACAAATTTGGAGGAGCACAGAGCAATGTCCGATCACTTTGGAATTCTGTGGGTAACTGATTCACCCTTCTATCCATGGAGTCCAATCACACGACTGTACACTAGCGAGAGAAGATGCCATGTAGTGTATTTTCACAACCTTTACCAAATAATTCAGTGGAACCTCAGTTTTTTAATTTCGTTCATTCCAGATGTCAATTTGACAACTAAAGCAATTTTTCCCATAAAGAATAATTGAAATAGAATTAATGCTTTACATACCCCAAATTACAATATAATAAATTTATTAATACAGTGGACCCCCGAGTTACGAGCATAATTCATTCCAGAAGGCTGCTCAAGTGTCATTACCGAACGAATTTTCTCCCTTAAGGAATAATGTCAAGTAGGTTAGTCCATTTCAGACCCCCAAAAATACACTTACAAAAGCACTTACAATATTACACTTACATAATTGTACGATTTCCGAGGTGCTCGTAACTCGGGGGTCCACTGTACAGCCTCTCCTCATTTAGCGAAGTACTGTATTCATTTACAAACGACTCAGACTTACAACGGGGGCTCTGACCAGTATGCATACCTAAATAATGTATACCTCTACAATTATAGTATGCTCCTTGTTTATTGACGAATTCATTTACCGGCGTAGTCTTAGGAACGGAACTCCGTCGTTAAGAGAGGAGAGGCTGTGATGTACTGACTATTACATAAAACAATATATAAAATAGAGCACAGGGAAACTAAAAATTAATTCTAAATTAAAATTAAACTGAAATATGTACTGTACAGTAAATGAAAATTTAACTGCCCATTACTTGTCGGAGGAGAGCTAATGTGGTTTCTCTTTTGTCCCTCTTCACTGCTAACACCTTGTTCTGGCTCACTGGCTGTCTCACTAAAAACCTGTCTAGTGAGGTTTGTTTCAGGGTCAGTTTTAACACTTGTCTAAGCTGAGACATTACACTGTCATTGTACATGTTAGAGAGATGGATGGAAACTGCTGTATCTGGATGGTATTTTTTCAGCAAACTCCTGCACTTCATGCCATTTAGCACACATTTCCTTGACAAGTACAATGGGTACATAATCCCTTCCCTCCTCTTCCTATGATGAATTTATAAACTAGGTGAAGTAGAGCTTGATCATACAGAATGTGAAAAAGACTTGGGAGTCATGGTAAGCAGAAATCTAAAGCTGAGACAACAGTGCCTAAGTGTGCACAATAAGGCTAACAGATTACTAGGATTTATTTCAAGAAGTATAAGCAACAGAAATCCAAAAGTTATTTTACAGCTCTATACATCACTAGTGAGACCTCATTTGGATTATGCAGCTCAGTTTTGGTCTCCTTACTACAGGATGGATATAGATTCATTGGAGAACATAGAGAGAAGAATGATTAAAATGATTTACAGTATAAGAAATCTCCCATATGAAGATAGACTTAGAGCATTGAATCTCCACTCTCTGGAGAGACGTAGAATGAGGAGATATCACCGAGGTGTACAAGTGGATGATGGGCATAAACAAAGATATTAATAAAATATTGAGGATATCGAACCAAGAAAGAACCAGAAATAATGGATTTAAATTGGATAAATTTAGATTTAGAAAGGACATAGGCACGTACTGGTTTTTGAACAGAGTTGTAGATGCGTGGAACAATCTTCCGAGTAGGGTGATAGAGGCTAGGACCTTGGGTGGCTTTAAAGAGAGATTGGACAAATATACGAGTGGGAGGGGCAGGGTTTGATTGGTGTCATGATTATGGGAGTAAATTCTTAGGTAGTGGTGGTTTTGATAAGGACCTGCCTTGTATGGGCCAGTAGGCCTTCTGCAGTGTTCCTCCATTCTTATGTTCTTATGACAGCTCCTCCACTGCAATCTGTTGCTACTCCTTCTGAAGGTCAGCACTGGCAGCCTCCCCATACCTAGACACACTACATATGCCACTTCTTTTCTTAAAATTATCAAAATAACCCCTACTACCCTTGAAGGATTGAATTTCAACACTTGCTTCGTTTTTTTTTTTTTTTTTACCAAAACTGCAAACAAAAAATGTTTAAGAGATGCAGAACAAAAGCTCAAGAGATGCTTACAGCATACTAGTTAGTGGCTATACTGACTCGTACCCATGCTTTCAACCCATTGTCCAGTGTGCATTCCATGAGCACATGACCTGAGCTGCTTTGTCCCATTCTGTACATGAAAACTTGGACAACCAAGAAAACGTATGAAAACCTGGACATTTTTTCTCTAACACCTCATTCGAAAACCAATTTATTCGATAAGTAATGCAATCAACAACAGAATTTCAACTAACATTGGGAAAAAAAAAACTCAAATTATGACCAAAATAACTCGTAGACAGTCGGTATCATGCCATCAGATGAATTAGAATACGTAGTAAAAAAAGCACTCTCGAATCACAGAAATACACAGAATGCACCAAAATGACAAAATTATGCTTTTTTTTTTTTTGTGGCAAGATTTTTTTTTTTAAATCACAATCTATGGGTGTCCCGTAGCTCGATCACTAGCGCAGTCAGCTCTCACACCGAGGCTGGAAAACAGTAGGACGTGTTTCCGTAAGACACCTGCTGTCCATGTTCACCCATCAGTATGAAATGGGTACTTGGGTGTTAGTGGACTGGTGGGGGTCGCATCCTGGGATAAAACTGTCCTAATTTGCGAGAAATGCTCTGCATAACAAGGAGCTTTCTATATACAGTGGACCCACGGTCATTGGCCATTCCTGATATCAGCCAACTCGGTGATAAGCCAGTTTTTCGGCTTCCGGTGATCGGCCGTATGGGACGCATCAACCCGCCGGCGACACCACTTCCTCACACATATCACACTCAGTCTGCATCTCTCTTGTTGAGTAAGGAATACTCTGCATGTTCATCCATTCATTCGTTCATTTTGGTGCTAGTTGATTGATTGTGACTGAAATACGCCACCATGGGGCCAAAGAAAGTTCAGAGTGCCAGCCCTTTGGTAAAGGGCTGAGAGGGGAGAATGTGCCTTCTTCAGTGATTCTACGATATGTACGATACTAAAGCAGCAGGAGTCGATAAAGGCTATAGTGCCAGCCAGCGATAAAGTGTAGCATTAACAGTGTAGCAAGTAGATTAAGCGATTAAGAGATAGAAAAATGAAGACATGAAACTTAACTCCTCCATTGTTGTTTAAGGTATATAGGGCGACTGATAACACTGCTGCTTTCACCAACACTATGTAAGGCTTATCTTTCAGTGGCCCTTATACACCCAACAACAAACAATATCACTCGTGACATTCGTAATGACACGTTTTATTCATTCTAGAGTATATTCATGTTTCTATGTTATTAATAATATTGTTTATTATGTCATATTAGATGAATTGTGATAGATAAATAAGCTGTATTGTTGATATTAGTGTGATATTGAAGGACTATCTTGTCCTATCTAAAAACAAACTCCTGCTACCGCCACCACTAGCCACATACGTAACGACATTTTATTAATTCTAGAATATATATAAGGTTTCTATGTTATTTATATTGTTCATTATGTCGTATTATATGAATTGTGATATATAAATAAGCTGTGTAAGAGTTGATATTAGCATCATATTGAAGGAGTATTTTGTTGTCTCCAAACAATACTCTTCTCCTGCCTTCAATAAAGGTATGTAATAGTGATTTAAATGTTTATTTATCCATTTCTTTAGTCATTTTATTTAGTTCTCATTGTTTTGTGTATGTAAAACTAGTATAGTTAATCTTAAAAAAAACCTCTTGATATTTTTGTCTGGAACGGATTAATTGTATTTACATTAATTCTTATGGGAAATATTTCGGTCATCGGCCATTTCGGTCTTAGGCTGACCTTCTGGAACAGATTACGGCCGTTGACCGGGGGTCCACTGTAGTAATACGTCAGTGATGTCAGCTAGGCCTGTATACCTTGTACATGTACTTGTAGAAATAAAGATATTATTATATTACGTATTATTATATTATGGGGTTAACCCAATAAGAAACAAACAATCAGGGGCAGCACCAAAATTTATACTGGTGGGGGATTAAGGGTGGCTACCTGGTTGAGGGGAGGAAGCCTCTTCAAAGCAGCATTACGATTACTATATCAGCAACACAACAGGAATTTATTACTATTTTTATTCAGTTTTGGGGTCCCAAGGAAATTGGAGGGGATGGGGGCTGAAGACCAAAGCCTTCCACATATTTGCATTAATTATTTATATACATCTTAGATTCTTTATTTATAATGACATGCAACGATAAAAAAAATCCTAGCACTCAACATAGCACTTTTACCAGGACCCTAATGGAAACCAAGCACAAGGACCCTCAGAGGAAAGAAGTACAGCAAGTCCTTACTTAACGTCATTGAAAGGTTCTTGGAAATGGCAACCTTAAGCAAAACGACATATAACAAAACCAATTTTACCATAGGATAATTGGCATAAACAAGTCAAGTTCTTACAATATTTTTCTGGTCACAAAACCATCACCAAACTTCTAAATAAAGACCGAAAACACTTCTAATATTAAACATTGAAATAACTATGAGCTATACACACTAAAGAGTAATAAAAAAAGATAATGTTTACCCAATTCTTTGTGAATTTTTGGTGAATCAGTGAATATGTTATGTAGTTTAGAGCGTTTTTTAAAACGTTCAAACCAACCACGACTTGCCACGAAGGTTTCACTTTCAGCACTAGAACCTTGTTTATTCTTTAGATCTTCAAATAAACTTAAAGCTTTCATTTGTATGGCCATTAGTGAACATGGAGAGTTACGCCGATGCAGCTCCATCAACCAGATATATAAAAGTCCTTCCATATTTTCCATTATGCTGCTTCTCTTCCGAGTTAGTTTTGTAGCAGCTAAAGGTGTTACACTCTGAGCACAAGCCTTAATCTTCTCAGAATTACTGAGAATTGTTCGTACAGTTGTTGGCGGTAGACCAAGAGCTCTTCCAATATCCACACCTCGCTCTCCACCCTCAAACCTCTTTAAAACTTCTAGTTTGGTTTCTAATGTCACGCTTTTTCTCTGTTTTTTGTTGCCGAAGACATCAGGGGTGCACAATGGACGTTTAGCACTCATTGCAACAGGGCTAAATCAATGAATATATGTTTGCAAAGCGAAAATTGTAAGCAGCAGCAGCTCCTACCACGCAGTTTATAAACAATAACAAATATGGAGAGTTCGCTGAGGGCTTTCGTACCTCATTATTTATTGTCGTACATTTATGATTGTCGAATGTAGACAAATGGCTCAGAACCGACAAGTTGATAAATTAGACATGTGCAACACTTTGGTATCTTTTTTTAGAACGTTTCGCCACGCAGTGGCTTCATCATTATCAGTCTGCCCTAAATGCCCCTGCATGTAAGTGGCTTTTTTTGTACCCATCGACACGCTCTATAATTATAATAATAATAATAAGTTTATTTAGACATGGTACAATGATACATAGTTAGGTAGACATGATACATAGGTATAAATAAGATGTACATGCCAAAAGCCCCTAACCTATGTAAATATATATATATTATAATCAAATAGAAGCGCTAAACCACAGGTAACCTATGTAAAGAAATACACAAAGGAGAATGGAAATACATGGTATAAAATACCGACACAATGGAAAAATAAACACATAAGTAGTATAATGTGATCCTTTATTGACAACGTTTCGACCACGCAGCGGGCTTTATCGAGTCACAAACAGATCTACCTGGATAACAGATACACGAGTATTTATAGGATTTAGTCGGGTGGAGAATGCTGGGTCAGGTGGAGAATGCTGCATGTGAGTCTTCAAAGTAATAATAATAATAATATAATATTTTTATTTCAATGCATGTTACAAGTGTACATTGTTATTGGTAGTTACAATTATAAAACTGTAATGCAAGGAGAGCCACTGGCATGCATGGCATTAGGGGCAGCTTATTCTAAAGACTTATTCACTAAAGACTTAATGCTAGAGAAATTGATTGAGTTTATTCTAGTTCTGTATTATTTAAAATTTCAATCTGATTATACATACAATAAAAAGACAATACAAGAGAAATTGGTTGAGTTTAGATTAGTTGTATATTTTAATTCAAGTTACAATATGTTGATGCATTACTAGTATAATAACAAGTATACTAGTATAATAACAAGTATAATGACAAGTAGTGTGATAGTTAAAACCCTGGGTAACAAAAAGAGATTGGTATTTTATACCATTTATTTCCAAGATCTCAAGATGTTGCTTTGTCTGAACCATTTACAGTATCTACATTTCTATCAGACGGCAACATCTTTGGCCGTATTTTGAAATTGGAATATTTTGAGATGTGTGAAACTGGACAAATTACCAGTTTCTAATCACTTTACTGGGTAGTTGATTGGGTGGTTTCTTGTGCTCATTCGCTAAAATGGAAGGCATACTGGCGAAATAGCTAAGAATTTGTATTAATATTGGTAGAATTACCGACAATATGTTAAGTAAAAGGACACAAATGAACTAATGTGACATTTTATTGTGGCAACGTTGCCTCAATAAAATGTCACATTAGTTGCATTTGTGTCCTTTTACTTAGCTAAGAATTTGGTCGACTGGAACACTGTACGTACGTAATTGGCCTAAAATAAGACTCGTGTGCAAAATCACCGATAAGTAAATATCGCTGGCGCAGCAAAATTCGCGATTGCGTAATTTCATAAAATTTTCATCAAATTTCGTACTTAATGTTTTATTACCTTCCGAAAAAGATTCTCCACCATTTCATAAGAAAAAATATATATTTTTTTTAATTTTTGGACACTAATATAATATCTTTATTTACTACAAGTATATGTACATGGTATACAGGCCTAGCTGACATCAATGACATACTACTATATATAAAGCCACTTATGCTGAGTATTTCCCACAAATTAGGTTAGTTTTGTCCCCAGGATGCGACCCACACCAGTCCACTAACACCCAGGTACCCATTTTACACTGATGGGTGAACATGGACATCAGGTGTCTTATGGAAATACATCCTAATGTTCTCCAGCCGTACCGGAGGAGATTCAAACTCCGGACGTCAGTGTGTGAGCCGAGTGCGCTAGCGATCGAGCAATGGGCCACCTTGATCACTTCTAACATACAGAGGCTGAAAGACAGTACCGTATAGTATACAGGTGGAGAGTGAGGTGTGAGTGATGCATGGTGACTTGAAGAATGACATGGGCGGTATGTTGAGGATAGCTTGTGCCTCGAGTCTGCAATCTTGGATGAAGAAAGATGGAAACTGAAGACGTGTAAAGGCTTGTGTTATGTAAATACATTCAAGAAAACAAGGGCTGAAGATGCTTTTTCTTGATAGTTATTTGCATCTCCAAGCTATTCTCAATAAACCGCCCATGGAACATCCCTCTAAGCAGTTCATAGTGCTCCCATGTGGTGATGTTGCCACAATACTCGCCGGGCACTTGCCAAGAGTAACAAATGTTTCCGCCATAAACACATCAAAGAAATCACTACAAAACGCAGCCCCACACCTATAACTTCCTCAGGAGGCGTCTACACCATCCCCTGTGGATTCTGTCCCAAGAAATATGTAGGCAAAACAGAGATCTTGCGGTCCGCCTGAACGAGCATCAAAGTGCCAGTAACAGACGATTTAAGGTACGCCTGTCCCCTCCACACAGACTCCACAGGGCATTTGATGAACTGAGATGAGGCACAACTCGTTCTCACCGAACAAGACCTTAGACGCCAACGGTGTTTAGAAGCCTTGCTAACTACCATCAACACAATAGAACGCAACACTGGAAACCACAAAATTTCTGAAACATTAGCATACATGATAGTTAACCATGCAAAGCACCACCTACCCAGCAACACAGGAATCACAATCTCATCGTCTACCTATCCTCATCCCAATATGGCATTCTTCAGGTCACCCTGCGTCACTCGCACCTCACTTCAGATGACCATGTGTCACTCGCACCTCACTCTCCGCCTATATATATATAATGTCTTTCAACTTCATATATCTGAATTGACAAGGTGGACAGAGAATGTTCCAGAGATGGGACACAGTTGGAAGATGAAGACTCAGATGAATCACAGGGATGTTAGGAAGTATTTCTTCAGTCACAGTGGTCGGGAAGTGGAATAGTTTGGGAAGCGATATTGTGGAGGCAGGTTCCATTCATAGCTTTAAGAAGAGGTATGATAAAGCTCATGGCGCAGGGAGTGTGACCCAGTAGCAGCCAGTGAAGAGGCGGGGCCAGAAGCTATAAGAACATAAGAAAGAAGGAACACTGCAGCAGGCCTACTGGCCCATGCGAGGCAAGTCCAAGTCTCACACCGGCTTAAGCCAATGCCCCGACCCAGCCAGGTCAGGTTACATTCACTTAAAACTACAAAACGTTTTAGCCTCTATAACTGTAATCGGAAGTTTGTTCCACTCATCGACAACTCTATTACCAAACCAATGCTTTCCTATATCCTTCCTGAATCTGAATTTATCCAACTTAAAGCCATTGCTGCGAGTCCTGTCAATACTAGATTTTTAGCACGATATTTACATCCCCTTTAAGTCTATGCCTTTCTAGAGAGTGCAGATTCAGGGCCCTCAGTCTATCCTCATAGGGAAGATTTCTGATACATGGGATCAACTTTGTCATCCTCCTTTGTACGTTTTCCAGAGCATTTATATCCATTCTGTAATACGGTGACCAAAACTGTGCAGCATAATCTAGATGAGGCCTAACCAAGGATATATAGAGTTGAAGAACAACCTGAGGACTCCTATTATTTATGCTTCTTGATATGAAGCCAAGGATTCTGTTCGCTTTATTGCGAACACTTATGCACTGCTGTCTTGGTTTTAGATTACTGCTAACCAGAACTCCTAAATCCTTTTCGCAGTCAGTAGTATTAAGATTTACATTATTTAGTTTATATGTGGCATGGTTATTGTCCTGTCCAATATTTAGAACTGCATTTATCTATATTAAACTGCATCTGCCACTTCTCCGACCACTGCATCAGTCTATTCAAATCTTCCTGGAGTGCTCTAATGTCCTATGACTCGACCCCTGCAACCACAACTAGGTGAGTACACGTACGTACACACGTACGTGTACGTACGTTATTGAATTTAATTCGTTCTAGATGTCCATTTGACAACCAAAGCAATTTTTACCATAAAGAATAATGTAAATAGAATTAATTCATTCCAGACCCCCAAATGACAAATATAACAATGCACTAACTACTACATAAAACAATGTACGTATAAAATTATACAGCACAGGGAAACTAAAAATGAATACATGTAATAAATGAAAATTTTAAATTCTGAAATACTGAACAGTCAACGAAAATTTAACTGCCCCTTACCTGTCAGAGGAGAGCTAATGGCATACTGGAAGCAGGAGATGGGGGATGATGACAGCTCCTCCACTGCAATCTGTTGCTCCTCCTTCTGAAGGTCTAGAAGTTCTTCTGTGGTGAGTTCAGTTCTATGCTCCTCCACCAACTCCTCCACATCATCTTCAGTCACCTCTAGGCCCAAGATCTTTCCCAGGGATACAATATCCTCTACTGGCTCAGGCTCTTCTTCAAAGCCTTCAAAATCCCTGGCTGCCACAAAGTCAGGCCACAATTTCTTCCATGCTAACTGCATGGTCCTGGAAGACACATTCTCCCAGGCTTTGTCTATAAGCCTCAAGCAGGTGAGGATATTGAAATGGTCCTTCCAGAACTCACTCAGGGTTAAATTTGTTGCTGAAGTGGCTTCAAAGCACCTTTCAAAAAGTGCTTTGGTGTAGAGTTTCTTGAAGTTAGAAATGACTTGCTGGTCCATGGGCTGGAGGAGAGGAGTGGTGTTAGGTGGCAAGAACTTCACAGTTATAAAACTGAACTCCAGCAACTCATTTTCCAAGTTTGGAGGGTGAGCAGGAGCATTATCCATAAGTAAAAGGGCCCTGAGTGGCAATTGTTTTGTAATGAGGAACTTTTTGACAGTGGGAACAAAGACCTCATGAACCCACTCAATAAAAAATTGTCTTGTTACCCAAGCTTTTGTGTTGGCCCTCCACATTACAGCCAATTTGTTTTTCATAACATTGTTGTTCTTAAAAACTTGTGGATTTTCAGAATGATAAACAAGCAAGGGCTTCAATTTCAAGTCCCCACTTGCATTACCACACAATAACAGGGTGAGCCTGTCTTTCATTGGCTTGTGTCCTGGCATGGACTTTTCCTCTTCAGTTATGTAGGTCCTCTTGGGCATTTTCTTCCAGAAGAGGCCTGTCTCATCACAATTAAACACTTGTTGGGGGACAAACCCCTCAGCCTCTACATACTCTTGGAATTCAGTTACATACCTTTCAACAGCCACTTTGTCAGCACTGGCAGCCTCCCCATGCCTAGCCACACTATGAATGCCACTTCTTTTCTTAAAATTCTCAAACCAACCCCTACTAGCCTTGAAGGATTGAATTCCAGCACTTGTTCCATTTTTTTTTTTCAGGTCATCATGCAACTGCCTCGCTTTTTTACAAATAATGGCCTCTGAAACACTATCACCGTGTAACTGTTTTTCATTTATCCAAATCAACAAGAGTTTTTCAACCTCCTCAATAATTTGTGGCCTTTGCTTTGATATCACTTTTGCACCTTTTGCAAGGTCAGCTGCTTTAATTTTTTCCCTTTGGCCTAGTATCGTGCTAATGGTAGACTTTGATTTACCAAACAGTTTTGCAATATCAACCACACGCAGCCTATCTTCTTCATACTTTCTAATGACTTCTTTTTTAAACTCAACAGTGCTTTTTACAACTTTTCTTTTTGCTTTCATCTCTCTATCCTTCTTTGGACCCATGATGGCTTATCTCAAAAAATTTGCATTAAAACTGCAAAATAAAAAAAAAATCACAAGATGCACAACAAAAGCTCAAGAGATGTTCATAGCATGCAAGTTGGTGGTTATACTGACTCAAACTCACACTCTCGACCCAGTGTCTATTCCATGACCTGCTTGACTTGGTTCTTGCCAACAAGGCATCACTGACAATCTTGAGGTTAATGAGCTTGGGGAAAGCTATCACAAATCACTTAGTTTCAATACATATATCATGGAATTGGAGATAAAAGGTATAAAATATCTATACGATGGAAAAATAAATGCAGTGTATCCTTCCTTCAGTGGATGTGACCTGACCTGACCTGACCTGACCTGACCAGGCGAGTCATTGGTTTAATGACTGATCGCGGGTTCTATCCCCACCCGTGGTATGGTTTATGGGCCAGTAGGCCTGCTGCAGTGTTCCTTCTTATGTTCATATGTGATCCTCTATTGATCACATTTTGCCCACACAATGGGCTTTATCAAGCCACAAACAGATCTACCTGACTAAAGAGTACATGAATACTATATACAGTGGACCCCCGAGTATCGTAATTAATCCGTTCCAGGAGCTATTACTTAACACAAAGTTTACGAAATTCGAACCCTTATTTCCCATAAGAAATAATGTAAATACAATTAATCCGTTCCACAAAAAAATATTCACATACAAAATAATTAAAAATATATATATATATATACATTTACTTACCTTTATTGAAGAGTTGCAGGCATCTGGAAGATAGGGTTGATGACAGGGGCAGGGTGTTAGTGGTTGGAAGGGAAATCCCCCTCCAAAAATACTTCAGGTAACAAGTCCCTCTCTGGGGTTACTTCTTTTTCTTTTAATGCATGCCTGCTACACTCCCTGCATGCATGCTACACTCCCTGCATGCATGCTACACTCCCTGCATGAATACTACACCCCCTGCATGAATGCTACACCCCCCTGCATGAATGCTACACCCCCTGCATGAATGCTACACCCCTGCATGAATGCTACACCCCTGCATGAATGCTACACCCCTGCATGAATGCTACACCCCTGCATGAATGCTACACCCCTGCATGAATGCTACACCCCTGCATGAATGCTACACCCCTGCATGAATGCTACACCCCTGCATGAATGCTACACCCCTGCATGAATGCTACACCCCTGCATGAATGCTACACCCCCTGCATGAATGCTACACCCCTGCATGAATGCTACACCCCTGCATGAATGCTACACCCCTGCATGAATGCTACACCCCTGCATGAATGCTACACTCCCTGCATGAATGCTACACTCCCTGCATGAATGCTACACTCCCTGCATGAATGCTACACTCCCTGCATGAATGCTACACTCCCTGCATGAATGCTACACTCCCTGCATGAATGCTACACTCCCTGCATGAATGCTACACTCCCTGCATGAATGCTACACTCCCTGCATGAATGCTACACTCCCTGCATGAATGCTACCACTGGGGTGCCACTAGGAAGCTTCTTTGGACCCATGGTGACTTATTTCAGTGACAATCACTAAACCACCAAAAAAGACACCAAATGTATTGTGAATGTTTGAAAGAGAGCACTGGGTAATGTTCTCTCAATGGTAAACCGGTGGTCTGGTGGCTTGAGCTCTCACTTCACACACGGATGGCCCGGGTTCGATTCCCGGCGGGTGGAAATATTTCGACGTGTTTCCTTACACCTGTTGTCATGTTCACCTAGCAGCAAATGGGTAGCTGGGTTGTTAGTAGACTGGTGTGGGTCGCATCCTGGGGGACAAGATTAAGGACCCCAATGGAAATAAGACAGTCCTCGATGACGCACTGACTTTCTTGGGTTATCCTGGGTGGCTAACCCTCTGGGGTTAAAAATCCGTAGAAATCTTATCACTGGCAGGTGTCCTGCGTCGGCGCGGAGCAGGCGGACAGGTCTAATACGTTACGAACCACGAGCCCGTTTACAATACACGTAATCGAAAAAAGCTTATGAAACACGATTTTTACGATATATGAGCCTTACGATACTCGGGGGTCCACTGTATGTAGGTCTTAATATCACTGACTGCAATAAAGATTTAGGAGTTCTGATTAGCAATAATCTAAAACCAAGACAGCAATGCACAAGTGTTCGCAATAAAGTGAATAGAATTCTTGGCTTCATATCAAGAAGTATAAATAACAGGAATCCTCAGGTTATTCAACTCTATACAGACGCCTTCCCCTCCAACTTACGAACAAGTTACGTTCCAGAAGGCTGTTCGCATCTTGAATTGTTCGTAAGTAGTTATTTTGCCATTTTTCTATTGTTACGATTATTATTACTGTTGTTTTTAATATCAATGTTATTGTTCTCTCTGCACCATTGTTCGTTGAAAACTTGAAAACAACACTGTACAGTATCAGTAATGTAAGGTTCTTAATACTAAAGCATATTTTAATACAGTATTGTAATAAAAAACTTACTTTTTAAATTGGTACAATAAACTTTAGGTGATAAACGTGTCGGCACTCACTGCCTCGCCGCTAACTGACACGTAGTGCAAATTGGCACGTTTCTTGAACCGATGAAACCAGCCATAACTCGCTGAAAAGGTCTCATCAGTAGCGTCTTCCCTAGCCTTAGCCTCTAAATCCTCAAAAATGCGCTTAGCCTTCTCTTGTATGAGCATGAAGCTAAGCGGTGCTTGTCTCTGCCTCTGGTGTTCAATCCACGTGTTCAGAAGTTTTTCCATCATCTCTATCAGCTTCCCCCTTTTTTTGCTAATAATTGTCGACTGCATAGGCACAGAACTCTTAACATGCTCCATAATCCGGTCCTTGTTCTTGTAAATCATACCAATCGTTGACCGATTCATGTTGTACGAACGTGCCACGTTTGCCATCTTTTCACCATGATCGAATTTTCTAATTATAGCAACCTTCGTTTCCATTGAGATTCCTTGCCATTCTTAGTATTGCCACCATCATCACTTGCCTTACACTTGCCATTAGCCATGATGGATGGGCTAATTTTATCACAAACAAAATGTTACGAGCAGCTACAGCACAAGCGTACGTGTGTTACCACTAATGAGCGTGTTACCAAACCGTTGACTTCGGTGCTTCCCCAGCGTGGGTTGTGGCAAAACGTCGTACTGCGCAGAAGGCGAGCAACTTTAAATTCGGATTTGCAGAAGTATTGCAAATGAAACTAACACAGCAGTCTGTTCGTATGTCCGAACGTTCATAACTCGAATGTTCGTAAGTAGGGTAGCGTCTGTATATCGTTGGGTAGGCCTCACTTAGATTATGCTGCATAGTTCTGGTCACCGTATTACAGAATGAATATAAATGTGCTGGAAAACATATGAAGAAGGATGACAAAGTTGATCACATGTATCAGCTAGTCATAAGTTTGCATAAGACACTCCAATCATTAATATATAAACTAATTGCTAACTTCTTATACTAATTGTTAAATTCTCAATGTTTAAATTCCAGTACCTAAATTTTGTAAACCTAATTAATCACTACAATTACCTAACCTTACTATCTGTATAATCATTGTGTAGCTATTGAGTAAGACCTATCATAAGACTGCCTGAAAAGCCTAGGCATACCTAGGCATATTATTGGCCATCTTGTAATATCAACTTTAATGTATAACTGTAAGTACCCCCCACCTTGTATTACATGAAATAAAGAATTTGAATTTGAATATGAGGAAAGACTGAGGGCCCTAAATCTACTCTAGAAAGGCGTAGAATTAGGGGCGATATGATTGAAGTGTATAAATGGAAAACAGGACTAAACAGAGGATGTAAATAATGTACTAAAAGTATATAACAAAGACAGGACTCTCAGCAATGGTTTCTGGTTGCAAACAAAATTGGTTTAGAAGGTTTACAAGAAAGCACTGGTTTGGCAAGAGTTGTGGATGAGTGGACAAACTCCCAAGTAGCATCACTGTAGTTTTAAAAATAGGTTGGAAAAATACATGAGTGGGTGTGAATTAGACCTGACTGGCTTAGGCCAATGGGTGACTTTGACCTGTCTAGCATAGTAGGCCTGCTACAGTGCTCCTTATGCTACTATGTTTCAAGGCCCTGGGGCATTTACTTTTTTCTATGTAGATAAATTGTTCAGAGAACCAACAAATTGAAGATACCCAAGTGTTGCATGTGTAATTTATCAACTTGTCAGTTCTCTGAACCATTTACAGTGGACCCCCGGTGTTCGTAATTCATTCCAGAATGATGTTCAAAATGAATGATGTTACAAATGATGTTACAAAAACACACTTACATAATTGTTAGAGTTTGGAGCAGTACAAACACTGGGGGTCCACTGTATCTACATTCCTGTCAGACAGCAACATCTTGGGATCTTAATACAGGGAATTCTTCCCTTGCCTAACCTTTAGGAATGACCTACTTCCACATTTGGATTTGTGTGTGATACCTCCTACGACTGCTTCACCTCGCCTGTCTAGTGTATAAGCCACTTCTTTGCACATATGCTGTATTCTTTTCAAGATTGATGAACTAATTACATCGACTCAAGGCTGAGGGTCTGATTACCTCAAACACCTTCTGTTCTTCACCATTCTCCTTTGTGACCTGTACTTTGCTCTGTGAAGACTCTTAGTGTGCTCTGTGAATCTGAATCAAGATGTCATCTATTGAGCAACTCTACCAGCAGCTTGAGGAGGAACTGAGGGTGGCTATGCTTGAGATACAGTGACTGAGGAAAACAAAATGATTTGTAGTAATCCTCCTGTTGTGAATCTTCAAGTTAAGAAAGGAACTTGGACAGTGGCTGGAAAGCATGGGACAAAGTTAAGGATCAAGAGGATGGATGAAGAGGTAGAAACAATGAAGATCCAGGAGACTGTTGTGGAAACATCGAACCCATGCTCCGTGCTACCCAATGAATGTGAGTAGACTACAGTACTGGGAATGTCACGACAAATGACACCAACGAAGGTAAGACCATTGTTCCTATTGGGGATAGTCAGATTAGGTACATAGGGCCTTCTGCTTGAAGGACAGGAGTAGGAGAGAGAGGGTTTACTTTCCTAGGGCTGGGATAGAGGATATTGTTAGCTGGCTTGACATCATGAACGGTAATGGGATCTATCCTATTATCTGCCTCAGTGCTGGAGGCAATGATGTAGGCAATCATAGAAATGAAGATTTAGTTAGAAGGTACAGGCCAGCAATAGACAAAATTAGGAAGAAGGGGGCGGCACCCTGTTATATGTGGCATTTTGCCAAGAAGGGGTGTTGGAAATGAATGGTTGTCCAGAGCAATTGGTATTAATTGTTGGCTGGACCAAACACTAAGGATAATGCAGTACCATTCATTGACAACTGGGACCACTTCTACGGTAGAAATGACATGTATGCCATTGATGGGGCTCACTTATCCAGGGCAGGTGTGGGTTTTCTTGCTAGTTCAGTCGAGGGTTTTGTTAGGACTTTAAACTAGGATTAGTTAGAGGTATGGGTTTAGAAATGGAAAATAATGAGTATGGATATATTGACTTAGGCCTTGATATTATGAATCTTAATAACATGGACAGTAACAGGTATAGTGGAAGAACAGAAATCAGCAGGAAGAGAAAAGAGAAGGGAGGTTATCTAAATATTTATTATACTAATAGCCGTAGTGCGAGAAATAAGGTGGACGAATTGAGATTAGTTGCAAGTGCAGATAATATTGATATTTTTGTAATAACCGAGACATGGTTTAATATGAAAAATCGGAACATGCCTGCTGAATGTCACATTCAGGGTTTTAAACTGTTCCAATTACCTTTAGCATGAAATGAAAGTACGATAGTAGGAACAACTCGGTAACGGTCCCAGATTTTTGCTTAGCAGATTACAATGGGATTAGAGAACACTTATCATCTGTTGACTGGGGTAACGAAGAGAGCTATCAATATGAGTTTTCTAAACACTATATACATGCTGCCCAAAGAACATTTATCCTGTATAAAGAAATTAGATCGAATAGAAATTACCCAAAATGGATGAATAATAGGCTCAAATACCTTTTAGGGCAGAAGAAAGGAATTTATAGGAGCATCAAAAGAAGCGAGGGTCATCTTATGAATCAATATATTGACATTAAGAGGAATGTTAACCCTTAAACTGTCCACACGTAGATATACGTTCACTCGCGTAGCTGACCGAGTATTTTGAGAAAAAAATAAATTGTTCTTTTTCTTTAAAATGAAGAGTGCATTTTGTTTGTCATTCCCACATTTTGTAATACTACACACACTGAGTGCACAGACCCATTCTCTAATCTCTAGGCAACTCAGGCTTATCGTGGCAAGGTTAAAAGCATTTGAAAAAAAACGTAGATCTACGTTCGGTCAGCTACGCGAGTGAACGTATATCTACGTGTGGACAGTTTAAGGGTTAAAGGAATAAGGAAAGTTAACCAGGACTATGAAATTAAAGTTGCTAGGGATTCGAAAACTAACCCAAAAGGTTTTTTCCAGATTTATAGAACAAAAGTTAGATATAAGATAGGTCCCCTTAAAAACAACTCTGGGCATCTTACTGACAAGGAGAATGAAATGTGCTCGATTTTTAATAATTTTCTCTCCGTTTTCACTCAGGAAGACACTAACAATATCCCAGTAGTAATTAATTTTTATAGTGGGCCTGAAGATAAATTATGTAATATCACAGTCACTAGCAAAATGGTTATGAAACAAGAAGACTGACAAATAAAATAAATCGCCGGATCCTGATGAGCTTTTTTCAAGGGTTCTTAAGAAATGCAAAATGGAACTCTGAACCGTTAACTAATATTTTTAATTTATCTCTTCAAACAGGTGTTGTTTCTGATGTGGAAGATGGCTAATGTAATTCCTATTTTTAAAGCAGGGGACAAGTCATTACTGTCAAATTACCACCCAATAAGCCTGACCTCAATTGTAGGCAAATTACTAGTCAATTATAGCTGATATTATTAGAAGCCATCTGGTAAGCATAATTTGTTTAATGATACTCGGCATGGATTCACGAGGGGCCATTCCTGCCTAACTAATTTATTAACTTTCTTCAGTAAAGCTTTTGAGGCTGTTGATCACAATAAAGGATTCGATATTGTTTATTTAGACTTTAATATTAAAAGTTTTTGATTGAGTACCGCACCAGAAACTGTAAGAAAGTGGCAGCTCAATGCATTGGGGGAAAAGGGCTGTCATGGATCAAGTCATGGCTCACCAATAGGAAGCAGAGTGTGTGCACAAATGGGGTTAAATCTGAGTGGGGATCTGTAACAAGTGGTGTTCCATAGGGATCAGTCTTAGGCCCTTTGTTGTTTATAATATACTATATCAATGACCTTGATTAGGGAATTACTAGTGATATGAGCAAATTCGCCGAGGACACGAAGATAGGTAGGATAATCTATTCAAACGTAAATGTTATGGAAATTAAGGAGGATTTAGACAAACTCGATTCTTGGTCATTAAAGTGGCAGATGCAGTTCAATGTAGATAAATGCAAGGTTCTGAAGCTCGGGAGTGTCCATAACCCAAGCACTTATAAGTTAAATAACGTAGAACTTAGCCATACAGATTGCGAAAATGACTTGGGGGTTATGGTAAGCAGCAACCTTAAACCAAGACAGCAATGCCTAAGTGTACATAATAAGGCAAACAGATTACTGGGATTTATATGAAGTGTAAGCAACAGAAGTCCAGAGGTTATATTACAGCTTTATACATCGTTAGTAAGGCCTCACCTAGATTACGCAGCTCAGTTCTGGTCTCCATATTACAGAATGGATATTTATTCGTTAGAAAACATTCAGCGTAGAATGACTAAATTAATACATAGCATTAGAAATATTCCTTACGAAGAAAGATTGAAGACCCTTAAATTGCATTCACTTGTAAGACGTAGAATGAGGGGAGACATGATCGAGGTAAACAAGTGGAAAATGGGTATTAATAAAGGGGATATAAATAAGGTCTTGAGGATATCTCTCCAAGAGAGAACCCGCAATAATGGATTCAAGTTGGATAAGTTTAGATTTAGAAAGGATATAGGAAAGTATTGGTTTGGAAATAGGGTAGTTGATGAGTGGAACAGTCTGCCTAGTAGGGTTATTGAAGCAAGGACCTTGGGTAGTTTTAAATTTAGGTTTGATAAATTCATGAGCGAGAGGGGTTGGATTTGAGTGGGAATTGCACATGAGTAAATATAATTATCAAAGCTTATTTCTTGGGTAGCATTGCATATTGGGTTGAACAAATATTGTTAGTGGGATGGATTTAAAAGGACCTGCCTAGTATGGGCCAGCAGACCTTCTGCAGTGTTCCTCCTTTCTTATGTAATGTCCATTTGCTCCTTGGAATCCCTATATAGAATTTCAACAGTTTTTTTCTTTATATCACACAGTTGATGAACCAATACCATATATTTCACACAACTTGCTCACTGAAACACCACCGTCCAGTTTTTTCAACATTTAAACACACTAATCGTTATGGACTGACGTTTACGTTTGACACCACCACTGACACCTACACCTCTCTTAGGAACCATACCTAGGGCTAAATTTAACCAAAATAAGCCAAGAATCTTAAAAAAAAAAAAAATCAAGGTATCACCACCAGCAAGTGTTGTGTAAACAATCCACTTGAGCGCTACTACACTCAATGCCATCTGTGGGCCGACCAGTAAACTACTCTGGCGACAGCGGCAATTTCAAGTTTCCGCTCTTGATGAATATCAAATTGGTATACAATACCGACAGGTTGGAAGGTAAGACACATAGGCAACAGTTAGGCAACTTTATTCGGAATAAAGTTGTCTAACTGTTGCCTATGTGTCTTACCTTCCCGCTCTTAAGTAGTAATAATATATATTTACTACAAGTACATGGTATAGAGGCCTAGCTGACAGTGACATACTATATAGAAAGCCGCTTAATGCTGAGCATTTCCCGCAAATTAGGTGGTGGCTAAAGCTCTCGCTTCACACGGTGAGGGTCTGGGTTCGATTCCCAGCGACGGTAGAAACATCGGTTGTGTTTCCTTACACTGGTTGTCCATGTTCACCCATCAGTAAAATAGGTACCTGGGTGTTAGTGGACTGGTGTGGGTGGCATACTGGGACAAAACTGACTAATTTGCGGGAAATGTTCAGCATAACAAGTGGCTTTCTATATAGTAGTATGTCATTGATGTCAGCTATGGTCTGTATACCTTGTACATGTACTGGTAGTAAATAAATATATTATTAGGTACCCATTTTACTGATGGGTGAACAAGGACAACCGGTGTCAAGAAACACGTCCAATATTTCTACCCTCGCCGGGAAAGTAAGTTTATATGAGGTATACACAATTACATAGAATATCATACATAGCAGCATACGTGTAGGGTAAGAAGGCACTGGACAGGCACCTAAAGTCATTACCTGACCAACCGGGCTGTGGTTCGTACGTCAGTTTGCGTACGGCCAGCAATAACAGCCTGGTTGATCAGACCCTGATCCACCATGATGCCTGGTCTCAGACCGAGCCGCGGGGGCGTTGACCCCCGAAACCC
Organism: Cherax destructor; assembly: GCA_009830355.1. NCBI lineage: Eukaryota > Metazoa > Arthropoda > Malacostraca > Decapoda > Parastacidae > Cherax > Cherax destructor. The sequence continues at coordinate 56,462 of WNWK01002980.1, forward strand.
TCTCCAAGTAAAACCCCAAAAAGTCGGACAGTGACCTGTTTCCAATGGGGTCCTTGTGATAATTATTTATATTTAAAAGCTAAAAACAGGTATCTTAGCTATGTAAAAAGTTACAATAAAAAATATACTACAAGAGGTAATAAGGCACGTCAGTCCCCCCGTCTTCTATGTTTATATTTCCCCTATAATCTACCTTGTCCATAATTACTATCGCATTTGCATTGTTTCGTAAGGTGAAGTCCAGGATATTTCCTTAATTCATGGTATAACTTAACAAATCTTTGAGGACAATTGTTGTTGTAGAGGTGTGACCTCTGCAACAGCAGCAGCCAGAGTTACATTTCTAATATAGACCAGTTTCATCAGCATTTTATATTTGGTCTCCTGTAATATTATTTTCCCTAACAATGCTCTCAAATGTCACATTGCATTCTGCAGTTGCTTCTCCGTCAACACTTTCCTGCATGTTTATTTAGGCACAGGTACATTACTATAATCACCACAAAGCGCTAAACCCACAAAGGTCATACAGCGCTGAGGTAAAGGTACACACACAGTTACACAATGTAAATAAAGGACCCCTATTGGAAATCAAGGACCCTCACCATTGGAAATCAAGGTCCCCCATTGGAAGTCTAGGACACCCATTGGAAATCAAGGACCCCAATGGAAATCAAGGACCCCACTGGAAATCAAGGACCCCACATGGAAATCAAGGACCCCTAATGGAAATCAAGGACCCCCAATGGAAATCAAGGACCCCCAATGGAAATCAAGGACCCCCAATGGAAATCAAGGACCCCCAATGGAAATCAGTCTACTTAGAGGGTATTCTGGGGATCAATGCCCCTGCGGCCTGGTCCATGATCACTGACTTTGGGTTATCCATATTCAATTTACACGTTACTATGATAATTTGTTTAACTGTGTACCTGTACCTAAATAAATTTTCTTATACATACTGTGTAAATTACCTGCAATGTCTCATTTCCTAATTCCGTGTCTTAATTTAAATTTCGTTAACCATCCATCAGAGAAAGCAATCGTTGTATCAATGCCCAACTGTTCTTTAAAATCCTTAGCGTTGGCAATAATCATTGGCCCTGATATAGCCAGACCTTCCGAGTTTCAATAAAAACCACTCGTATAATGCCTTGTCTAAATTTTTTAATTTTGGCTTGTGTAAACTTTTTCTATCTTGCTGTTGGGTTCAGAACATGCAGTAAATTCCAAGTTTTGGTTTTGACTGTTTAATATCATACAATGTTGACGATCCAATGTTATATTCTGCCATTAACACTCCTTATGCCCCCTTCTGGTTTATTATATCAAGTTTATCACTAAGTTTTAATGTTGTTCGTTTTTTCTTCACTTCACTTGCAACTTTAGGAGACATTATGGTTTATTAACGTGTTGTAATTACATATACGATAAAGGTAAATACGTAGAGTATTGTAGTAAGGTATCAGTACGTAGTTCACTTTCAAAATGGCCGATGTATTATTATTATTATAATCAAAAGAAGCGCTAAACCACAAGGGTTATACAGCGATGGCCGATGTAAATATTGACATGTTGCAGAGTTCTGCCATCACACAACACGGCACTGTAGTTGTACACCGCCTTAATATACTAGTAATAGTAGCAGTAGTAATAGAAGTAATCTATTTCTACCAGTACATGTACAAGGTATACAGACCATAGCTGACATCAATGACATACTACTATATAGAAAGCCACTTATGCTGAGCATTTCCCGCAAATTAGGTCAGTTTTATCCCAGGATGCGACCCACACCAGTCCACTAACACCAAGGTTCCCATTTTACTGATGGGTGAACAGGGACAGCAGGTGTCTTATGGAAACACGTCCCAAATGTTGTCCAGCCGTACCGGGGATTCGAACTCCGGACCTTAGGATGTGGGCTGAGTACGCTAGTGATCGAGCTAGTAGTAGTAATAATAATAATATCTATTTCTACAAGTTTATGGTGTCCCGTAGCTCGATAGCTAACGCACTCAGCTCACACAATGAGGTCCGGAGTTCGAATCCCCGGTACGGCTGGAAAACATTATGACGTGTTTCCATAAGACACGTACTGTCCCTGTTCACCCATCAGTATAAAATGGGTACCTAGGTGTTAGTTAACTGGTGTGGGTCGCATCCTAGGACAAAACTGTAAGGGGTTGGGAACAGTAGGAGGATTGAATACTGTTTGTTTGGTTCAGTCATTTATAATTGTTTTGTTATTGTTGTTGTTTGTTATGGAGCGGCCCTGGAGAGTACATTGTTAGTGTTACTCTGGGTTTTATTAACCTACAACCACTACAGTGGCGACGAGGATGGGATCATCAGAGCCAAGCATAGTGGCCACTGTGGCCTGAAGTAGTGGGGATATTGCCAGCCGAGGACATTGCAGCAGAACAGTGATACAGCAGCAACAAGTGGCAGAATGGCAGCAGCACAAGGAAGGTTGGAACCTTTCGACCCACGTAAGATTTTTTTGGAGCTTTGGCTAAGCTTGTTGGAAGCCAATTTCGCTCACTTAGGAATTAAAGAGCAAGATAACAAAAGGAATTTCTTGCTAGTGTCCCTGGGATCAGAAACTTAGTGTTTTAGGTAATATGTGTGCACCAGATTTACCACACACGAAGCGTTACGACGACTTAGTCGTGGCACTGAAAAGTTATTATGCAGTGAAACCAGCCTACCACCGCAGTTTGTTGGCTTTTCAGCAGAGGAAGAAACGACAGGGTGAGTCCTTGCATGAATTATATACAGATTTAAAAGCGTTGGCTGTGAACTGTACCTTTGGGGGACAATTTGACCCCAGAGTGAGGGACCAGTTGTTTATGGCGGTGGTGGATGAAGTGAATTTTCCTCACCTAGTTGCAGAAAATTTGGATTTGCAAAGTGTGCAGTCTGCAAAACTATTTGACAAACTTTTGAACTTGGAACAGGCATTTGTTACAGATCAGAACTCTGCTCCTGCGGTACAAGTGATTAATGCTGTGAAATGTAAACATTGTGGGTTCCAGCACAGTAGTAGTACTTGTAGGTTTAAAGATTTTTTCTGTAATAAGTGTCATAAGAAAGGCCACTTGAGAAGAGTGTGTAGTGAGAAATTTTCAAAAGTGTCTCCTAAGGCTGTATCAAAATCGAGTATTGGAAAAAACAGGACAGCAAGGACACAGCAGTCACCGAGATATCCTAGAACAAAGTCAATTAAGGTGCTGGATGGCGGTGATAGTTCGGCAGATGAGGAAGTGATGAGCTTATATGCCTTAGAGGATAGTGTGTTTTCCATGAAGGCAGAGAAATATGGGTTTATCATTAACAATAAACAGGTACCCTTTGAGATTGACAGTGGGGCGTCCATCTCGAATTTATCCAAAGACTGGGTAGAGGCAGTAAAGGGGCTCATTGAACCATGTTCTAGGAGGGTAACTGCATATGATAATGGGAAAATAAACCTTCTGGGACAGCTGGTTTTCCCGGTAAGATATAATAAATTAGAGGTGTCACAAGTGTTTTATGTAGTGAAATCCAATAATAGTAACTTGTGTGGGAAAGACCTCATGAAAAAGGTAGGGATTTACCTTGATGGATTGGATGAATCTACCAAAATTAACAAACTAGACAGTGCTGAAGAAATGTTAGATAATTTTAGGGTAATTCTAGTAAACCTATCTCCAGCATCGTGGCACAAATTCATGTGAAAAGTGATGCTGTCCCTAAGTTTGTGAAAGCAAGGCCAGTATAATTTTTTCACAAAGAGATGATTGAGGAAGAATTAGAAAAACTAGTGCAGAAAGGCATTATTGAGCCTATATCGCATAGTAAATGGTCTGTACCTATTGTGCCAGTACTGAAGGCTGACTAAGTCTATGAGAATTTGTGGGGATTTTAAATATGTAAATGAGCAAATTCATTGTGAAAGATATCCTTTACCCAGGATTGAGGAATTATTGTCTGTAGTAGGTAAAGGTAAAATATTTACAAAATTAGATTTAAAGGATGCTTATTTACAGATACCTGTAGATGAGAGGAGCCAACAACTGTTAGTAATTAATACCCACAGGGGCCTTTTTAAATATAAGAGATTACCCTTTGGAATTTCCTCATCTCCTGGTATTTTCCAGAAATTTATTTCTCAATTGTTTGTTAAACTGGATGGGATAGCATCCTATTTAGATGATATAATATGTGGTGCCACAGAAGCTGAGCATGATGTTAGACTCCGGCAGGTGTTGAGTATTTTACAGAAGCATAATGTAGTACTAAATAAGAATAAGTCAGTGTTGAAAACCAGATCTATTGAATATCTGGGGTATGAAATTTCAGGGGAAGGTATTAAACCTTCTTCTCGGAAGGTGGAGGCTCTTGTGAATTTACCTTCACCTACGTCTGTAGGGGAAGTTCAGTCTTTTGTGGGGATGGTGACATATTATTGTAAGTTTATTAAGAACTTTTCTTTAATTTTGGCACCACTGTTGATTTGTTAAAAAGGGGCTACATTTGAGTGGTCTACAGTGGAAGAGGAAGCTGTTCAAAGGATTAAAAAACAATTAGTGTGTTCAGCTTTGTTGACTAATTTTACGGGAGAACATCCATTAATAATTGAGGTTGATGCTTCTTCTGTGGGTGTTGGATGTGTGTTAATCCAGGTAGTAAATGGCCAGGAAAAACCTGTGTATTTTGCTAGTAAGAAACTTTCTCCAGCAGAACAGAATTATTCTCAACTTGATAAAGAAGGTCTAGCTTTGGTGTATGCTGTTAAGAAATTCAGATATTTTTTGCTAGGGAGAAAGTTTGTTGCTCGCACAGATCATAAACCATTGCTAGGGTTGTTTGGAAAAGGAAAACATATTCCAGTAAATGCAAATGCCAGAATTCAGCGTTGGGCTCTGTTATTAGCTCAGTATGATTATGAGTTGTCATTCAAGGCTGGCAAGGAAAATGTTATTGCAGATGCATTTAGTAGATTACCTATTGAAGATCACAGCTTAAGAGTCAGGTACACCTTCAGAATATATAAGATTAGTCGAGTCCATCGATTTCCAACATTTATCATTTGACAAAATCAAAGAGGAAACTGGGATAGATGCTGTATTATCCCAAGTAGTAAATAATGTTATATATGGTTGGGGTAAAAATAATGTATTTTTATCTGACTATAATTCAGTCAAATCAGATCTGACTGTTCATGATGATGTATTATTGTATAGGAACAGAGTGGTAGTGCCAGTAAAGTTGAGATGTAAGGTATTGGAGCATCTGCATATAGGTCATAATGGTATCAATGCTATGAAAGCAGAAGCTAGGCAGTGGGTCTGGTGGCCAAAGATGGACCAAGATATTGCAGAAGTGACAGAGTTGTCCCATTTGTTTTCAGAATTTTAAGCCACTTTCATCTCCTGTCCTATCTTGGCCCAGCACTGGGAAACCATGGTCTAGAGTGCATATAGACTATGCAGGTCCAGTTGAGGGCAAATATTTTTTGGTAATTGTGGATTCTTTTTCAAAATTCTGAGATGTGCAAGTCACTAGTTCTATGACATCCACAGTGACTACTGAGTTACTGAGGAAATCCTTTTGTAATTTTGGGTTACCAGACATAGTTGTGTCAGATAATGCTGCTTACTTTGTATCCCAAGAACTGGAAGTTTTTTTTAGTAAGAATAGTATTGAACATATTACTCCAGCCCCATACCATCCATCATCAAATGGTCTGGCAGAGAGAGCAGTACGGACATTGAAGGAAGGTTTACACAAGTTTACAAAAGGATCTCTCAATACCAGATTATGTAGGTTCTTATATAACCATAGGAAAACTGTTCATTCCTCCACTAATAAGACACCAGCAGAAATGATGTTTCATAGGACTTTCAAAGTCCCTGTATCGGCTGTCAAATGTCATGTTAAAGAGGACAATTCATTGTCTAACATGCCTGCTGGTGACTTTCAAGGAGTGGTGAAGCATTTTAAGGTTGATGATGCTGTGTATGCAAGGAATTTTGGGAAAGGTGACCCTTGGGTAGAAGGAAAAATTGTGGAGGTATTAGGGGTTAGGAATTACAAAGTGTTAATTAGAGGGTTTGGTAACATGATATGGAAAAGGCATATAGATCAGCTCATGCCAAGGTTTAGGAATGGAGAGCAACCACTGATTCCAACAGTACCAGAAGCAGTAAGGAGTGGTTTAGAGGAACTGGCCACAACAGATAATAATGGTAATAAACTTAAAGAGCAGGTTAGCATACAGGAAGAACCTCCTGGGAGGTTTGCTAAGGAAACCAGACGGGTGAGAGAAGAGGAGGCACCTCAGGACAGCGCAAACCCTCCAATTCTCCGGCGTTCCAGCAGAGTTGTCAAACCTCCAGATAGGTTGGATTTATAAGTTGGATGATATAATGTAATTTAGGAAAGGAGGAATGTAAGGGGTTGGGAACAGTAGGAGGATTGAATACTGTTTGTTTGGTTCAGTCATTTATAATTGTTTTGTTATTGTTGTTGTTTGTTATGGAGCGGCCCTGGAGAGTACATTGTTAGTGTTACTCTGGGTTTTATTAACCTACAACCACTACAAAAACTGACCTAATTTGCCCGAAATGCTCAGCATAACAAGCGGCTTTCTGTGTTAGTATGTCATTGATATCAGCTAGGCTTTTATACTTTGTACATAAGGCATGTCGGTGAATTGGAAATAAGTCACTGACTTTTTTTTGGTTTATCCTAGGTTCTTTACACATATGCTGCTATGTATGATAAAACTATGTATTTGTGTATACCTGAATAAACTTGCTTCCTTCCTTACTAACCAAACTACAAGCCGACACCAAGATTCTACACGCCACTACAGACACCGCCCATCAACTCCAGCTTTCCAATCCCTGACTGTGCTCCCTCCAAGGTGCTCTATTGCATGGTGTATGCGCACCTTGTTAATACAGCTAACCCCGGCACCTTCAACACCACTATCAACGAACTATTCCGCCTTAACATGCCTGCTTTCGTTTTTCCGGACTCTTTAGTCCATACCATCAAATGACATCCTAAAGATTCTTCCTAACGTTGTAAACTTCGCTACACTTGCAGACCTGTCTTCTGCCCAAGCAATTGTTCCAGAACCTTCCACAACTACCTCCACAGCCGTCAACACTGCTCATCCTGCATAAACCACCCTCTCCCAACCTGTTGAAACATCAATACACCTCCACTACTCCTGCCGTCCCACAGTCTCCTGCCAGCACCATCGTAGACTCGCCCTCTGAATCCTCTTCGGAGGAAGATGTTGAAGACTCCTGCAATAGCTCACCTACTTGGGACATCCTACTTTCTACACATTTCTTTTTAATGAGGATACCATGACCTGTACAAATGCCTCTGTGCTGGGTCTGTCAAGTTAGCTTGTGAGACTGCGCATCATTTCACCCTTACCCAAGTTCTGGAGTTCGTAAAACCACTCGGTTTTACTTTTGGTAAAAAAAAAAAATCTGTACCACCTCTTCAGAACTAACTTAAAGAAATTTGAGAACGGCTCTTCTGCAAATGTTCCACGTTAACTGAGCTGCGTCTGTTGTCCCCACCTGCGATCAAGCCTTCTGCAAGCTATCAAAGTATCAAGACTTCCACAACTAAGACCGATGCATTCTGAACCTCCTGAGTCTCCAGTTCTGTCCCACGATCGCCTAGCTGCTGGGATAAATAAGCCCTGGCACTTTACTCGTAACCTTCCTCTCGCCACTTCCCTGCTCACCCCTCAAGGGACTTTCCTATAATCTTTTGATTGAGTGTTTTGATGTGTTACATCTGCCTTCCCTTCTGCTGCTGCTTTCTTTAGCTCTATGCATCATTTCTAATCGCATTCTGAGCTTCCTGCTAATCTTCCGCGAAAAACTTGTCTTCTTGCGAGGCATTATGTGAACAAAAAGGTACACAATGAAGGGAAAAAATACGCGTCTCAAGGGTGGGCCACGGTCACTCAGAGCAACAAACCCACTCAAACTGACCTCTGGTCAGCACTGAGGGTTGTGTAGTGGAAGATTCTTCCTACAGCCAACCTCAAGAGTTACCAATTAGTATTTTGAAGCATCTGGCACAAATATTAAATACGAAAAATAGCTAAAAATGTTCGTCGCGACAATGACGCAATTAAAAGATAAGATAAGATTTCTTCGGATTTTTAACCCCGGAGGGTTAGCCACCCAGGATAACCCAAGAAAGTCAGTGCGTCATCGAGGACGGTTTTATTTCCATTGGGGTCCTTAATCTTGTCCCCCAGGATGCGACCCACATCAGTCGACTAACAACCCAGGTACCTATTTGCTGCTAGGTGAACATGACAACAGGTGTAAGGAAACACGTCGAAATGTTTCCACCCGCCGGGAATCGAACCCGGGCCCTCCGTGTGTGAAGCGAGAGCTCTAGCCACCAGAACATACTCCAAAATGTCCCCAGATTCTAGAGTTATTTTTCAGTAATAATTCATTTTTCTTTTTTCTTTTTTCGTCTTGCCGCGCTCGACGTGTCACCGCCCCTAAATGAATCTACTGAGTGATTTCTTGTATAGCTAACACTCGTGTACCTATTATTGTAACATTCATGTAACTATTACCGTGATCTGATCCTCTCTACTGTTAACGTAAATAACTCAGTTTACTTTGTATTATAACCGCTTTTTACATAGCTGAGTTACTTAGCATTTTTTAACTGTCAAGATTTAAATAAGATCTTACAAGGACCTCAATGAAAACAAGTCACTGACTTTTTTTTGGGGTTATCCTTGGTAGCCTACACATGCTGCTATGTATGACAATTTATCTTAACTATTTACGTGTTCCTGAATAAACTTACTTATCAGCTGTAACTGTTTCGCTTTTCTCTTTAATTTGGCTTTCTGAAGTGCAACCAAATGTTTATTGAGATGAACACTTACGTGAAAGCTTTCTCTTAGGCGGCATATCAGCGTAAACAGCAATAATACGCGAAAATGTTGAAATGTTGAGCACAACGGACTAAACTATACTACTGCTACTCGAGGGCCTGGTCCCAAATCTGCACACTGCCATAACAACATACTGGAGTGAGAGATATGGGAGGAAGTGTAAAATAAACCCAGTGAGGAGCAGGGGTGCGGTGGGCACAATACGGGAGCACTGTATTAACATCCGGGGTCCCAGACTATTCAACATCTTACCAGAAGATATCCGAAACACGGCTGGAACCAGTGTAGAAGCCTTCAAGAGGAAACTGGACAAATATCTTCACCAGGTGCCAGATCAACCAGGCTGTGATGGATATGTGGGGCAGCGGGCCTCCAGCAGCAACAGCCTGGTTGACCAGGCAAGCACCAGACGAGCCTGGCCCATGGCCGGGCTCAGAGTAGATACTCTCGAAACTCTTCAAAGGTATATCAAAGGTACCTCTCCAGGAGCAGCTTCGAAAAGTTTGAAAATGGCTCCACTGCAAACCTGCCTCCTCAATTACTCCTATAACTAGTACTTGTGTGCTGCCCTCTGATACTCTTACCTGCCTACCCTCTCCTGTGACCTAGAAACTGTCAGCTTCTCAAGACCTTAAATACCACGAGACCTATGCATACACAGCTGCTCTTCCTGTTTTCTCCAAGCCCACGAGCGCCTAGCAGCTGGGTTAAGCCCTGGCTCTCTTTCTTCGACTGTGGACACTCCTCTCCAACCCTCTTCTTCGCATATCCCGCCTTCCCTGCTCACCTTAAACTCTCCTGCTTGCTTGGAGCACAACGTACCTCAACGCCGTCAAGTAACGTACTGAAGCTACGGTGAGGTTGGTCCTGTGGCTCGTATTCGTGTGCCTCAGGAGGGTCCTGGGTTGTCAGGCTCATGGGATGCATCACTTGCCATACCTTTGACGAGTTTCGAGTGTTTCTACTCCCGGAGACCGACCATGGGTCAGGGTCGTCTGGTCAACCAGGTTGTTGCTGCTGGAAGCTCGCCTCCCCGTGGCCCGGTGGTATACCTGGAGAGGGTTTCGGGGGTCAACGCCCCCGCGGCCCGGTCTGAGACCAGGTCCCGTGGTGGATCAGGGTCTGATCAACCTGGCTGTTACTGCTGGCCGCACGCAAACTGATGTACGAACCACAGCCCGACTAGTCAGGTACTGACTTGAGGTGCCTGTCCAGTGCCTTCTTGAAGACAATCAGGGGTCTATTGGTAATCCCCCTTATGTATGCTGGGAGACAGTTGAACGGTCTAGAAACATTGGGCGTGTTTCCTTACACTGGTTGTCTATGTTCACCCATCAGTAAAATGGGTACCTGGGTGTTAGTGGACTGGTATGGGTCGCATCCTGGGACAAAACTGACCTAATTTGTGGGAAATACTCTACATAACAAGCGGCTTTCTAGTAGTATGTCATTGATGTTAGCTATGGTCTGTATACCTTGTACATGTACTTGTAAATAAAGATATACCCATCACAGCCTGGTTGATGTTGCTCCTGGTGAAGATAATGGTTTTCTCTTGAAGACGTCTACACTTGTTCCAGCAGTGTTTCTGATGCAAAACACTAGTTTATGGCTACAATTACAATACAAAAGTATTATTTATCTATGCGGTACAAATGCCACTAGTATGTAATGCATTTCGGGCAAACTAATCCTAATGCTCAAATGTTATTTAAGATTCAGACTTAAGCAGGATATCTTGTGCAGTTAACTACAATCTTATGTACAATAATGAACAAATGGTATAGTTTGAAAAGTATGACTTATTTCAAACTGATTCAGTGATCTTCAATTTTGTGGAGTGATTGAAGGGAGATGATAGAGGAAGTTCCTTACAATAGAGAGAGAATGTGGCAAGATATATTATAACCTTAATTTTTGAAGTGGTGGGCTGATAAGCCCACCACTTTAAATGACCAAAAGCTCCAGTGGTGGGTCATCATTATTTATATATTAAAGGCAACGAAGTGGATGTAAAACATGAAGGATGTGGCTGGCAGCAGCATCCTCCCTTTCACTGCTTCAAAAGTAATTTCTGCATTTGAAATAATGTACACACATCCAGGTATACAAGTACAAGCTCTGAAATAGTAGCAATAACCACATCTTAAATTTTTAGTAATTCAAAAATAAGATTCTTCCGGTATATATTTATCCATCGTCTGCACGACTTAGACACCTCTTGTGCCGACAGACTGACATTCAGTTGTTTATACACTTATAGCTACTAGAGCAGGAAGTCAGGCATAGCCGGACACATTAAATAATGTTATCTACCATGCAAACCAGTGGCGCCGTATAGCCATTTAGTTGAGCTAAGGTAGATCATTACGATGAAGGCTAACACGGTATCCTGTACACGGAACACTGATCTGTGACTCACCAAGAGTGACTGCTGGTTTATATTCTACCTAGACTACACTTTTATACACCCACATGTATTCCCTCAATATAGAAAAAAAAATCACGTACGCTATGTACACAACCCTAGATAAGAAAAAATCCTTACATAATTAGAACTTAGATCAATACAATATCCTGCACGTCTGTTAGCGTACTTATCAGTGACTAAGCTGGCCTGACTACAGTCAGGTGATCCAAACCTGACATTGTGTTTTGTAACTTAATAGTCAGTGTGGTATTGAGATAATATTGAGTGTTCAAGGTTCCCAGTGAGAACCCGAGTATATAACAAGGCAGCGCCGGCCAGAGAGGTACACTGTTGGACGTGTCCGAACATCACGCACAATCTTTGACTAAGTGTGGTGTAGCAGATCTAACACGGTGTGGCAGCTATAATAAGGTGGTGTAGCAGATCTAACACTGTGGCAGCTATAATAAGGTGGTGTAGCAGATCTAACACTGTGTGGCAGCTATAATAAGGTGGTGTAGCAGATCTAACACGGTGTGGCAGCTATAATAAGGTGGTGTAGCAGATCTAACACGGTGTGGCAGCTATAAGAAGGTGGTGTAGCAGATCTAACACGGTGTGGCAGCTATAATAAGGTGGTGTAGCAGATCTAACACGGTGTGGCAGCTATAAGGTGGTGTAGCAGATCTAACACGGTGTGGCAGCTATACTAAGGTGGTGTAGAACAGTAAAACATGTGCAACACTAGGAGCTTTTATTGACGAAACGTTTCGCCTGCGCTGCAGGCTTCATTTTTTTCCCCGCTCACATTTTAGCATGACCTACTTCAAGTTAGCCCAACTCATCTGTGACATCTCTCGTCTCCAAGCCACACTTCATCTTCCGGTCTTGAAACCTCTGGCCACTAGCTTCTTTGCTTTAGGCTAAGACTGATTATCTTGGACCTCCTAGATGACCTAGAGTGATGAACTGACACATTAAACTACCTCCCATTTAATGTGCCACCAGATTTACTCTCCAGTAGTGTATTTCACCTATTTTCTATTAACAAAGACTATAGCACGGGCGAAACTGTAGTGGAAAATTGATAATTTTCCTGTAATTTGTCTAAGAATTGATGGGGATAATAGCGTTTATATAACAGTAAGTGTCGTTGATGAGACTAAATTATAGGGAAACCAACATCCCTATAATTTCCTTATTTATTGCTGTACGTAAAATGTAATCAAGGAAAATATGTTATACACAACATATTCTTAACTATACATAAACGTGTTCAAGAGAGCTTGAGGGAGTAAGTTTAATTTTAATCTTTATTATGCACCCCATACCCATCCTGTGGGTGGTAGTCAAAAGATTACAGAGGTACATAATGGGTCCAGGAACTGGACTCCAAAGTGTTGATAGCTGGAGAAAGCTTCAAATATGGTACAACGAAGTGCGGACGGGGAGTTTGTGAACTAAATCGGGTGTCGTCTAAGCCGATAGAAATAGTATCGGCGAAAATAGGATACTATATAACATTTGGAAAGGTCCAGATCTGTAAAATAACTCGGATTAATGCTGATAATGATGAAAAAATGAGAATCTTAGATAAATGAAGAATTGTTTCATGGAGTGCATTAATATAATTTAGCTTCCTTATTATGTGGTACAAAACGGCATAACAGGTAAGGTATCTAGAATTGGCCAATATTTAGTATACCGTCCCGTTAGAGGCGCGTTAGGGTATATCACCCATAGACAACACAGTAAGTGTGAGAGGCCAAAGACTGTTCAACTGCCTCCCAGCACACAAGGGATTACTAATAGACCCCTGGCTGTCTTGAAGGCGGCACTGGACAGGTACCTAAAGTCAGTTCCTGACCAGCCGGGCTGTGGCTCATATTGGTTTACGTGAGGCCCGCAGTAACAGCCTGCTTTATCAGGCCCTGATCTATCGCGAAGCCTGGTCACGCACCGGGCCGTGGGGGCGTTGATCCCCGAAACGCCCTGCAGGTATATTCCAATCGTATAATATAATAGTATAATTATACTCGTGTGAAGTCTGTTTCTTTTATAATTGTTACACAATCCAATAAATATACCAGGTTTACTGGGTTAAATCTTTTACTAATAAGTATTCATGAACTGAGTTTATAACTCTAAAGTCTCAGAGTTGGGGAGCTGAGACAGTGGACATTGAAGGAGGGACAATATTGTGACCTATTGTTCTTAAAAGTCATGTTGCCAAGATACATTTAAGTGAATGTTTACTTTGGATGTGTTAAAGTTCCCCCCAGTTTGTGCATGAAACGTTAATTTGAGACTGTGCTTGTGAAATTCTCTCATATTTCTCACTAGTGTTGCATACGTCTTACTCTTCAATTTCTTGGTATTGTATACCATGTATGATACACAAATAACACAGAAAAAATTACGAGGTTTCGGTCCGACTTGGAACATTAAACTAGTTACATTTTTTTATATTTTATTAAACAAACTTACATACATTATAACATACACTGAACCGAATACAACAAAATCCAAACAAATTTACATAGTAAAAATATGAACACTCAAAACTTAACTTTAACAATGTTAAAGAACATCATAAACCAAAAAAACAATGTCATCCTAACATTAGAAAATAGCTAACATCAAAATCAAGTATCAGACACCAAAAGGTGTATTTATTTATGACAGTGCAATACATTTTCATTATCAACAAAATATAGTTTAACTCCAACACCCAAAAAAATAGATGAAATCTGCTCAATACAAACTAAAAAATACAACGCGTCAAAACCACCCAAAAGAATATTGTTACCATCATCCCCTTCCAACCTGTGTCACCACACAAGGTTATTACACCCAAAAAAAATTGGCTTTAACCAACAGCAAAACGTGTCAACATACAACACTCCAAAACCCGAGCCAAAAAACATAGGCTCTCACGAAAATAAAGGATCAACTGATCACTAGCAGTTATACACAACATAAAAGCCGTACATTAAACCCAAAACAAAGGCTTCAAAACAACTCAACAAACCATTCACTCTAATCACTTCAAAATATTAACAACCATAAAAACTTCCACTATCCACACATTCCATCCTTTCACACTTGACAAAACAAACCAAACATCTTATAACACTCGACCAGTACAGGGTAATGTAATCAAAACCAAGGCATATACTACCTCAAACACCGTACCAAGATCTCAACACAAGGCTTAAAACAGAACCTTATAAAAACGTACCGGGATTCCTTGCATAACACCAAACACACATGCATGTCCACAGGAACACAGCCGAAACAGAAGGAAACCAAAACCTACCCCCCTAAGAACTACAGCTATACCCCCTCCCTCCACCTATCCCGTACACCCCCACCCACCCTGAACCCACACTAAAATAACCTCAACCCCTCCACTGTCAAAACTCTATACGCTGTTTGAAAAAAACTCCCAAAGCCACAATAAAATGTCACATTAGTTGCATTTGTGTCCTTTTACTTAACATATTGTCGGTAATTCTACCAATATTAGCTACATTTATGTTTACCCATGATGAACTTATCGCTTCAAAATTATGTATAAATTTCAGGTTAAAACCATTAGTATTCATCCTACTTTAGAAAAAATACCGTGCGTGTTTGTGTATCTCAATTCAAATTTTTATTTCTATGCAAAGTTTACAATGTGTGATTACAATATTGATTTGCAAGGGCAAAGAATGCCACTATCATGCCGAGGCATTTCGGGCAGTGTACTTTTCCTGTATTAAATAGTTTATGTTCTTAAAGATGCGCTAAACCCACTAGAACATTATTAGGTTCGATTCAAGGAAGGTAGCTTCAATTTCCTGGAACAAGAGCTCTGTTATTGATTCGCCGGTACTCTCCCGGCCCGGGTCTTCTCCAGATGGTGACCCGGTCTTGGCTCCCTGTCTTGGGAGTGTCTGAGACCTGTCTCCCATGGGAGGAGGAACAAGTATTTCCTCTTCGGGACCACTGTCCCCAGGCCTAGCCACGTTCCCCGCCCTCACGGGGCTCGTAGGGAGAAGCTAGGTCCCATGTCTGCCAGTTTCCACGACCCAGGGGGAAAATTAAGACATGTGCAACATCTGGGTATCTTAATAGTAAACGTTTCGCCAACCAGTGGCTTTATCAATACAAAATTCTAGGACATAATTTGAGGGGTGGACCGTGGGAATAACAGTCTTGTGAGCTTCAAATGGTAGCAAGCTCTGGCACCTATCCCGCCCTAGAAGGGCTGGGCATGGTGTGTCCTGCCCAAGAGCTCTATCAACATCGGCACATCTCTTTAAATGTACTGCAGACTCTAGGTGTCGTGAAAACTTTAATGTTATTATCTGTTTACTGGCTTGTACCAACTTTTAGTGCTGCTCTATGCTCGTTGTTCAGCTCAATTTGGATTTTTTTTATCCTGTCGATACAGTTGGAATTTACAATTGTCGACTTTTTTCCTAAAATTTTAACCATATTTTAAGATATAAACACACAAGCAGTAAAATGCGATTCTTTATTGACAACGTTTCGCCCACACTTTGGGCTTTATCAAGTCACAAACAGATCTGCCTGGGTGGAAAGTACGTGAGCAAATATAGGATGCTTACTTACCTTTCACCCAGGTAGATCTGCGACTCGATAAAGCCCACTGCGTGGGCGAAACGTTGTCAATAAAGGATCACATACTGCTTGTGTGTTTATATTTCCATTGTGTCAGTATTTTATACCATTTATTTCCAACCACATTTTAAGTTATAAAAAGTATGCTGAAAAAGGGGTAATAATGTGTTCTTTTAATCCATTATTTAATGGTGTCAGTTTTAATGTTCTCAGCAACTTTCGTTCTCGTGGTGATCCCTCCAGGGAGGTTCCTTGACGCTGGTGAGGGGGCTCTTGATTCTCGTTTTAACTTTATTAGTAATAAAAAAAAGCTGCTTTTTCTGTAACAAAGATTAACTTTCAGCTTTATCTGACAGGTTATCCAGCCGTAAGCCAAGATGAGGCTCCTGTGGGGTATTTCAGCGATGGTGATGGTCTCCTTGGCTGAAGTCTCCAGCGCCACGAACTTCTTAGCTCGGGGACGCTTACCTGTCCGATGCTACGATATCGATACCAAAGAGTACCTGGACCCCTACGCCTTCGTCAGGCCAGAATTCGCCGGGATCATCCCTTTATACCCTAATTTCATTGCTGGAGTTGGCTGCTGATGCATTCTTGGAGTCAGCCGCTGAAACATTTTGAAAGATCGTATTTAAGATTTCACAATAAACCGGGTTATTAATCCCGGAGTTCTGCTCCAGGTCATCCATACCTGGAGATTGTTGTTCTAGGTTATCCATTCAATGAGGTAATTCTGTACCAGATCATCCATCCCTGGAGTATCTATTATGCACCCCATACCTATCCTGTGGGCGGTGGTCAGAATATTACTAAAGCACATAAGTCCATGGATTGGGGAGCAAAGTTTTGATAACTAAACAAGTAACAATGGTAAATAACTATTTACATATTTATATCTGGTTACAGTCGTAACGAGTTATTTATGCAGACATTAATTAGGTCACAAAAATAAATTGATTTATATTTTAGAAAGGTCTGCTTTCCAAAGTGGTTGCATGTTATTTACAGTGGGCAAAGTCAAGGTACTTTTCCGAAGTGGCAGTACAGAATCCGGCACAATTCAACTATATACATTGAGCTCCTGCATACTTCATCTTTAGTATCAAACCTCTCCAAATGCTATAAAATCCTCGCCAGGCTGATACGTGTCAGTATGGACATCCTAGATTAATAAGCTCTATAATAATGAGCTAGAGTGAAGGATGATTACATATTCTTACGGTACTTTATTTGTCATCTTCATAAATCTTTTTAACAGTTACTTGGTCATCCAAGCTCCGGCTGGGTTACAAATATATTTGGGGGGTTAAATCACTACCACAGATGTAGACCACACGATGTAAACTTTGCCAGATGGACAACTGTCACACCCTTGTGTACTGGAATGCAATAAATTTTATGAATTCAGACAACTCGCTCAGAAGTGGTCAAGAAATGTCTAAGTATTTTGAAGAACTGAGACACTTGTGCAACATATGGGAACCTTTATTGAAGAAACGTTTCGCCACACAGTGGCTTCATCAGTCCAATACAAAGCATTTATCACATCTAAGTATTTTATCCACAATGGTATGTTACAAACCATTCTGGAAAAATACCTCCACTTTGCTCACTGTAAATAAAACATTACCACTTGTTTTTTGGGTTGTGTAACCTAATTTCACCCAAGTAATTTTATTCAGGTATACAAATAGTTACATAAATTATCATACATAGCAGCACATGTGTAGAGAACCTAAGATAACCCAAAAAAGTCAAAGTACTTATTTCCATTGGGGTCCTTTTAATACCTTTTTATACAATGTAGGAGATATCTTATTATTATACTATAAAGGAGATATACTAGGAATAAGGTAAAAAGAGTTATTTACATTTACTTGTGTAAGTCACTTTTTTTTTTTATTATCCTAGGTAATATACACATGTTGCTATGTATAATAATCTATATAACTGTGTATACCTCAATAAACTTACTATAATATTACACTAGCTTAACCATTTTTTAGTAATAAATAACGTTGAGTAATCAACTACAATGATGAAAATTAAGTAAACATCGACGTTTACACCACTAACATTTTAGCTATTTCTGCAACAACTACTCTCTCCTTGCACGAACAAGCAAGTGCCCACGCATGAAGTGAATGCACACTTTCACACACGGGACCAGGAGCTATGAATCGACCCCTGCAACCACAACTAGGTGAGCACAACCAGGGTCCCCACGCTAACAGCTGCGACAGTTCTCAACTCTCCACTGGGCAGCACCAGATCCTGACAGGAGTACAAGGCCGAAGCCAAGAGAAACTAAGTACGCCAGGTTGATACTTTCAGTATACACACTGCGTTCTAATATCTTTTACCTAACATTTGATTAACCCCAAAAGGTATTAACTAGTCTTTTCTTACTGAAGACAATTAAGTGGTTATACCTATAACCATTTTTTTGTAAGGGGTGGACCGGTAAGCCAGTGGAAGGCCTCTGTCAGATGACCAAAGCTCCAATGGTGGGTCATCATGTCCTGTTCCCTGACCAACCTTACCTAACCTTTCAATATAATTTTCAGTTCCGACAGATACTGGAGTACTTTTACACAGGATACGACTTTTCAGCAGGACAAGTCGACTAACTTTTACATCTATAAGAGGAAAGCAGCTAAGAGGAATTGGCAAGTTAGACACGAACAGGAGGTTTGGGAAGCGGGGAAACAGGTATTCGGAGTTACAGCTGAAAGTTAGACGAGCCACAGGGACGTCAGGAATTATTACCTGGAGAAAGTTCCGGGAGTCAACGCCCCCGCGGCCCGGTTTGTGAGCAGGCCTCATGGTGGATCAGGGCCTGATCAACCAGGCTGTTACTACCCGAAATGCTCTGAATATAAAGGGGCTTTTGGCCCCTCGAAATACTGGGAGGCTGGTTTTATATCTAGTTTTAAGAACATTACGAGTCTTGGAGGTTAGGAGGGAGTCTGGCAAGCGGAAAGTTAAGGGACAGAACTATGATTAAACCCCTTGCAACTGAATACACAGGGGTGTGCGTGTACTTACGCAAGTACGCGCACGTACACAAAACTACTCATCTACATAACGCATTCGACCTACGCTGGATTTTCTATCCATATACAAATAGCAAGTTTGGAGCACTTTATTAAATACACCTTACACTAAGACTTCCATCCCACCACATTCACTCCATCCTGAAGATCACATCTAACCACCTCGAGTGGTACACTAGTGGCAGGTGTGGAGTCGGCAGGTGTGGAGTCGGCAGGTGTGGAGTCGGCAGGTGTGGAGTCGGCAGGTTGAAGTGTCGCCGTGCTAAAGGTAGCCGGTGTCGGGTGCCCGTTGCTCTGGTTGGGGCTTCAACATCACTAGTGACGCCAACATCTGAAATGAAGAGTTGCCTCATCAGAAAAAAAATTCTGGTAAGAATGGTATTTATTGCTGTTGTACATAGGCAGAGTTTAGAGCCTCTAGTGAAGAAAAAAAAAAAAAAAAACACCGGTTAATTATTAGAAGCTCCTGGCGAAAAAAACTTTACCGTAAATAAATTTTTAGTTGCGTGTGTCCATTTACTTAACATGTTGTGGCTAATTCTACAAGCAGATTCTCTTTGTTGGTACATTTTGTAATGAATATTAGTGAAGTACGAGTCTTCAGTCAATATACATTTCGTGAACAATAGAAGTCATAAGACCTGAAGTCTGATGTCCTTGGCGAGTAGCCTCCGGTGAACCATTTCCTCTGTCCATATGATTAAGTTCGCTCAGTACCTCTGGAGTAATCCCAGGTGGGAGTAGATAACTCAATTAGGCTGCAAGGTGATATTAAGTAGTCAGTCGTGTGGTTAAAGCTACACAAACTTCCCACTCTGAGCCTTTTATCATTATAAATTCAGTCCTACGGGTTAAAAGGGAGAGAATCATCCTAGTTGCGTCAGAGATTCTATGGTTTTTTCTTCAGTTAGTGTTGTGTTACTTGTGCAACATGTAGGAGTTGCTGTGGCCTTGATTGTATGTGATGGCACTTGTGTCAAAGAGTGGGATGGGGATGCATCGACGTCAAGCACCTGGACGAGTACCATCAAGGAGTCGAGAGCTATGAGCTCTAAGTGAAGTCAAGATGGACGGAGGAGGACATCCTGGCAAAATCTGAAGTGAAGATCATTAATGACAGAACAGGTGCTTAGCAGCATGTTGCAGCGGGTATGAACGTTACATGGGATTCATTCCATAGGTTCCGAGTTCATCAAAGGCTTCCATCGGAGTCTCATGACAGTGTTGAGGTTGTTAATGGTCTACAAGATGCCCTACAGCACGAGGCTGAGGGTAATGATTTATTGGGGGAAGATGTTAATGGAATAATACACGACTTGCACAATTGTATACATACAGTGCAAACATTGTTACAACATGCACTTTGGTCAATAACATCTCATACATATATATGCTAGCTGTGAATCGACCCCTGCAACCACAATTAGGCGAGTTCATGCATAAGACTACAGAATATTCTACATAATGTTGCAGACTGTGTGGAGTCTATGCTGGAAGGAGTGGAGGCTATGTTGATGACAAGTTTATTTTAACTTGATACATGTTTATACAAAGGAGTGTAACAATTTGGTGAACATGCCAAAAGCCCCTTTATATTCAGAGCATTTCGGGCAAATATAAGATTAATAAGGCAATAACAGTGCACTAATTTTACTTATGGTCATTAGGAGAGTTACAATGAATACAAGAAAATTGAATGTTCAACTATTTCACGCTATATGGCTAGTAAGTTCAGTAGAAAATAATTAAAATTTTGATATAGTAAAAAAAAAACAGTATTACAATTTAGTAAAATTTAAAACAATGAAGTTTAAAGAACTTTAAGTTTGAAGTAATGATTAAATAGTTGAGCAGTCTTAACTTATTTAGGAGTTTTTTTGAGTAACTGATAGGTATTAAGTACAGTGTTTGTCTGGTTAATTTTGGGTGAAGAGATGATTTCTAAGTAGGACCTTAAATTGATTTGCAGGCAGGGGCCCTTTAGTGTGTTCAGGCAATGAATTCCAGATCTTCGGGCTCTATTTGCATAGGGAGACGGACATGAGGGATATCGAAGTGTGATTTGAGTGAGCGCGAGTGATTTGAGTGTGTGTTAGTTACCATTTTGTCCTAGGCACATGTCGATTAGACACTAGGCCTGTTGTATGTGTGTACGGGTGTGTGTGTGTACGGGTGTGTGTGTGTACGGGTGTGTGTACGGGTGTGTGTGTGTGTGTGTGTACGGGTGTGTGTGTGTGTGTGTGTACGGGTGTGTGTGTGTGTGTGTGTACGGGTGTGTGTGTGTGTTGTTACCATTTTGTCCGGTGTGTTGCACTAGCCTGTTGTATGGTGTGTGTGTGTGTGTACGGGTGTGTGTGTACGGGTGTGTGTGTGTACGGGTGTGTGTGGTGTGTGTGTGTACGGGTGTATGTGTGTGTGTGTACGGGTGTGTGTGTGTGTGTGTACGGGTGTGTGTGTGTGTGTACGGGTGTGTGTGTGTGTGTACGGGTGTGTGTGTGTACGGGTGTGTGTGTACGGGTGTGTGTGTATGTGTGTGTACGGGTGTGTGTGTGTACGGGTGTGTGTGTGTACGGGTGTGTGTGTGTGTACGGGTGTGTGTGTGTGTGTGTGTGTGTGTGTGTGTGTGTGTGTGTGTGTGTGTGTGTGTGTGTGTGTGTGTGTGTGTGTGTGTGGGCACAGTAATAAGTGTGGACGTTTTGTATATTAAGAAAGTTAAGGCTCTTAAAAAGCGGTGGAGTGTTCTGTCTAGTGCAGAAGTTGGTAATCAATCGGGGGAGGGGTGGAGTAGACTGCAGCAGTCAGTGTGGGTGAGATGGTGGTAGATGGCTGACTGCTAGTCTATAGTCTCTGCTCTATTTTGACCCAAGAGGAGAGGTAAAAAAATGGAAAATTGAATGGAGTAATATCTGGGTAGCCGTCCTGAGAGGCAGTGTTGGCTCTCAAGGAATTTGAAAATCGACCGAATCTTCAAATGAAATTTGGAGTAATAAAGCAGTGCTGTCAGAAATTGATTTAGTTTATATCACACGTAATGTATGCCACCCAGAGTATTCTCACTACAAGTATGTTAATTTGTACTGGCCAACCAGGGTAACACTGCTGACATTGATAAGGTCTGCTCTTTATATGAACAATTTTTTCATTGTGCTGAGAAACTAAGCCAGATTCCAGGACTTCTATAATGGATCAGTCCTCGCATAAACTTAATATTTTTAGCTGGAATATTGCATCACTTAGAAAAAGACTTCCTGACCTTCATCATAAAGTAACCACCGAACCCATTGATATTGTGTGTCTACAAGAGTGCAGAGTCCCTGAAAAATCCCAGCCCCCTAAATTGCCATCATTTGTTGCATATAACCTCAAATCTACTAACTCTTGTGTTCTATATATTAAAAAATCACTTCCCCATCAACTTCTCACACATAAGAAAACAGAGGGACTGCAATACCATGGTGTTAGGATTTATATTGGGAACTCTGCTCTCAACATATTTAATTTGTATGCTCCTGCTGATAAGTTCAATTACTTGGAGCTCCCAACTTGTGCTCAGTCTGAGCCTACTCTTATAATTGGAGATTATAATGCAAGACACAAAAGCATTGGAAGCTCACAGTTTGGTAATCGTAATGGTAACCAACTGCTGTCACTGTTAAACAGTCATGATAATGTGCAAATTGTAGGTGACCTTGAACCCACACATATCTATGGAGGCATCCTTGATCTGTGTCTTGGCTTAACAAATAACTGATGTATGTTAAGTTTCATAAAGGGAACAAATCCCCTAATGTTAATTGTAATAATTAATCCCATAATAAAAATTATAGAGGAACAAATCAAGTAGCAGGAACCAAAAATAAAGGTTCACCACCACAAATTAAGAGGAACGAGTACCTTAAGAAGAGTGGCCTGTCTAATAATGGGCAAGTTAAGCAAATGAGGGACTTTTTTGACAGGGTAACCATTTCTCAAAGAATTGTAATGCTTATGATTCATGAGATGTTAAGTTTGTTTGGTAAATATTCATAAATAACTGTACTTTAATATTAATTTTCTTAAAAATAAAGTAAATATATTTTTTCCTGTCATTTTTCGCAATTCCACGAGCAGCTTTTGTTGTGAGCGGACATGCTGGCCGAGCTTTCTGGTGGCAGTCTGCAGAATATTTTCACAAAGATGGCTGAAGGCTACCAGCGACGGGTCAACACTGTTGACATGGTGCAGGGAGCTATATACCCTTCAAATGCCGAGGTTCTGCTTCCAGCGATTCTACGTGACGCATTCAGCATTTTCCATGCTGAGCTGTATGGCATATCACTGAATGGGGTGAAGAGGATCTTCGTGAACTTTGCGTGCACAGAAGCTTATGAGAAGATCGTGGACGCTTAACAGGATAAGAATGTTGTGGTGACCCCAGGAGTGGAGGTATGTCTAAAGGATGTCTCTGCGACTTACAAATGGCTTAAAGTACGTAATGTCCCATTTGAGGCCTGGGAAGTGGTCATTTTTCGCCAATGTTTAACACACCAGCTGTCTCCCAAGGCAAGCCTCTTTAAGGAGGGCTCCTCGTTGCAGTAAAGAGGCTATTGGTCTGAGGAATTGGACCTCTTGGTCTTCTTCCTCAGACCGAACCTAATTACCCCCAATACCCCCTCCCCTTTTCCATCTTCTCCATCCTCCCTTTTCCCTTTCCTCCTCCTCCCTCCCTTATTTCCTTCATTTTTACCCTGCGAGATTCTCTCCACAGGCATTCTGGGTCCTAGGTAGAGGGAAGGGTACCATGGTCCATCCCATTCCGTTGAGGTTCTTTGCGGTGGTATAGTTTGCTGTGGAATCTGGATCGCCTGGGGATGTCCCAATCCCTCTCCAGTCTCCCGGGGGGTGGCTTTGGGTGTCTTTCGGGCGACGGGTGTATCTCTGGAGGCCGCCTTTCGGATTCCGGGGCTGGTGGTCGAAAAAGGTATGCTTTGTTGTGGGTATCCGGCCGCCCTCTCTTGTCCGCCGAGGTTGCTCGGTGGATGCGAGGTTGCTAGCTCGGATTTCTGGTTTACTGGCATGAAGGGTAGGGTATGGCATGAGTTCAATGCCGCATTTGCACTACTTGCGATGTTGAGGTCCTCTTGGGCGTGGAGGGGGATTTATGCCCATTCCTTTACGTTCCCCCCTTTTTTCTTTTTTTTCTTTTCTTTTCTTTCTTTTTTAAAAACAAAACAAAAGTAAACTAACCATGGACGACCCAATCCGTGAACCTACTACCCACGGGCCCCTTCCTGTTACCGCACCTTGTTCTGACCCAGCCGCGTCATCACTTTTGTCCTCCCTGCCCGCCGGCAAAGTCGATATCCTTGCAATATTGCTCGCTTAACTTTCGACTGCCGTGACCTTCCGCCCTCGGTCTACATTGCGGGCCACCATTTACAAGTTTGAAATAAGACCACTACACCGCAGCAGTGTAGAAACTGCTGGCGTTTTGGTCATCCAGCAAAATATTGCAGGTCCGTGGCCGAATGCCTAGTCTGTGGTGTTGACGACCATGCCAATCCTTCTTGTAGTCTACCTCCCTCTTGCCTTAACTGTCGTGAGGCTTATCCATCTTACTCTTGCCGGTGCCAGGTTTACCTAAATGAGTGGGAAATCCGTTGTCTCAGAGGCAGAAGGCTTCTCATATGCTATGGCTGTCTCATCTATGCCTTCAAGGTATACTCCCCGTATTTCCTATTCTTGCATTGCTAAACGTCCTCCCCACTTCTGGGGTCCCAACTCCCGCGGCTTCCTCTGTGGTCGCCCCATCCTCAGTCACCAGTCTCGAATTCTTTTGCTGTTCTTGGGTCCGAGGTCCCTACCTCGGCACCCCATACTGTCCTCACCCCTTCCTCTACTCACTCGCACAGTTCTGTGTCTACACTCGTAGAACACCACCACCTCACCACCCCTCTTTCTCGGAAGTCTGGCAAAAAAAAAACCTTGTTAAACTCTCCTCTCTCTGCCCTCCTTCCCTTATCCATCCTACACATTTTTCCTTCCCAGGTTCTATGCCTGATTTCTCACCTCCAACTAGTTCTGTTACGTGTGGAGGTTCATCCTCCTACTCGTTCAATGCCTTCATCCCATCCCCTCCCAAGTTTCTTCTTCTTCTTCTTCTTCTTCTTCTTCTTCCCCCTTCCCAGGTCGCTTCCACTCCTGTCCCCTCCCAAACCCCTTTTACAGTTTCCTCTTCCATTTCCACACCCCCTACTTAAGTAGGGTCCATAGTCTTTCGGATTGTTGCTCATCCCCGCTCCATCTCCGGCTCCTCCTACTCTCCCTTCTCCATCTACTCAACTCCTTCCTTCACAGCGTCCCACTCCGTCTCTGCTTACAAGTCTTCTGCTGCTGCCACACGTGGACTTTTCTAATCCTCCTAGTCCATAGATACCTCTACCTTCGACTTTTATCTTTGTCTTCATAAATCATGGCTTATTTGCAGTGGAATATCCGAGGCCTCAGGGGCAACCGGGGTGAGCTTCAGGTGTTGCTCTCCCAGTTTTCCCCTGTTGGAGTGTTTACAAGAACCCAAATTACACTCCGCTGTTATCCGTCCCTTTTCGGGCTTTGATTTATTATATTCATCGGATCCTTTTTCCGATGGAACCTTTAACGAAAGTGCTCTTCTTATACGCACTGGTATTTCTTACCATCAACTATGTTCATTCTTCTCTACATTACACTGCAGCCCATATCCACTTGGATAAGTGGTATACACACTGTACTTTGTATCTCTCCCCTTCTCGGGCATTGACTATCCCAGATATTGCTTTTCTGGTTTCTTCCTTGCCGCCACCGCTTCTGTTACTTGGGGTCGCACTGACTCCTGTGGTGTTCAGTTGGAGGCATTTCTTGCTTCTCTCCCCCTCCAAGTTTTAAATATGGGTACTCCCATCCATTTTGATCCTCAAACTCATTCTTTCTCTTTCATCGATCTCTCCATCTGCTGTCCTCAACTGTTCTCGACTTCACCTGATCTGTCCTCCCAGACTTGCATGACAGCGATCATTTTCCAATCATCCTTATGTTCCCTTCATATTCTCCTCCTTGTAGCCCATGCTGGCAATTTGAATTGGCGAAATAGGACCTATACGCAACTCTTACTGCCTTTCATAGGTTCCTTCCTCGTCCTCCATTGATGAGGTTTTACATTTCTTTTCATCCTCTGTCTTAACTGCAGCTTCACTTTCTATCCCCAAAACCTCGGGCAAGCATTCTCAGAAGTGCGTGCCTTGGTGGTCTCCTGCTTGTGCTCGGGCAGTACCTTTGAAACATGCTGCATGGGGCAAGTACTGGTATAACAACCACAGACTCCTTGATTTTAAGCAGAGGAGAGCAATTGCTCATCGTGTCATACGTGACACTAAACGCACTTGCTGGTGGGATTACATTTCTACCGTCACTTCGGCTCCTCGATGAGTGCAGTCTGGAAGAAAGTGAGGAAATTGAGTGGTAAATTCTTCCCCGACCCGGCTCCTGTTCTTCAGGTTGCTGGTGTCGATATAGCACACCCTCTTGCCGTTGTCACTGAAATTGGTAATCATCTGGTCCGCATATCTCAGGGGCTCCATCTATGCCCCTCGTTCCTGTCTTCTAAGTCTATCAGCGAGTTAGAGCCATTAGATTTTCTTCTCGGAGAAAAATCTTATAACATGCCTTTTACCCTTCAAGAACTGGAGGCAACACACTCCGCTTGCCGATCATCGGCAGCTGGTCCAGACAGCATACATATTCGTATGCTACAGCATTTACATCAGTCTGCTCTTGCTGTTCTCTTAAGACTCTTTAATCTTATATGGTCGCAAGGAGTTCTTCCCCAGCTGTGGAAGTCTGCTATTGTTCTTCCTTTTCGCAAACCTGGTACTACGGGACATGATACCTCTCACTACCGTCCCACCGCTCTTACCAGTGCAGTTTGCAAGGTGATGGAATGTCTAGTTAATAGACGTCTGATGTGGTATTTAGAGACGCACAGTAGTCTCTCCACTGGTCAATATTGCTTTCATAAGGGCCGTTCTGCCATTGACCCCTTAGTGTGCTTGGATACGTATATTCATAATGCCTTTGCTAATAACCACTCGGTTATTGCCATCTTTTTTGACCTTGAGAAGACTTATGACACAACTTGGAGGTATATCATCTTGGCCCAGGCCCACTCCTTAAGCCTCCGAGGTTAGTAATGTGCTTTCCCCGGAGTTTGTCCAAGCTGAAGGTATCTCCCAGGAATGTGTTCTGAGCACAACACTTTCTCCTTGCTATAAATAATCTGGCATCTGTTCTCCCATCCAATATTTGGTCATTGCTTTATGTTGATGACTTTGCTATAGCTTGTGCGGGTGCTGACTGTCACCACATTGCAGTTTCCCTCCAGCATGCCATCAACTGGGTTTCCAATTGGGCCACTACTCACGGGTTTAACCCTTTCGGGGTCGGTGCCGTACTAGTACGTTTTACGAGCAGGGGTTGGTGCCGTACTAGTATGCGTAAATTCTAGCGGCTTCAAATTAAGCGGGAAACAGCTGGTAGGCCTAGGGATGAGAGAATGGGTCTGCACGGTCAGTGTGCGCAGTAGGAAAACAATCGGGCCCCCAGTGGTGCATTGTGGGAACACCATTTCAGTACACCTTCTCCACCATGCCTCGCAGCAAGAAACACCTTACTCCTCGGCGAATTGGGACACTTTTATTCATCAGTGACAGTTCTAACAGTGATGGGGGGTGTCAGTGAAGGTGACTTTCAAGGTTTTGAGGTGGTTGTGACCGAAACTAGTGACCATAATACCGGTATAAGTGAGGAAAACCCAGACGACCCACAGCCGTCCACCTCTGGTGCTGTGGCATCTTGTTCACGGCCAGTTGTACTAGAACGAAGGCGGAAACTCCTATTTACTCGTATCCCGGACTCGGATGTGAGCAATGGTGATGATAGTGACTATGAACTCCAAGCCCTTCGAAATAGTTCCAGTAGCGCGAGTGAAGGGGAATATTCACCAGTGAAGTCAGTATATACGACGGTATATGCGCTCTGGTAATGTGCCATATGCTCTTCCAAGGGTTAGGAGTACATCTCGGAGTACATCCCGTGGGCGTACAAGAGGAAGTGATAGTGCAAATGAAGATGATAGCGTTGCAATTGGTATGAGAAATGTGCATGCAACTGGTAGTGGTGGTGGTGCCGCGCGCGAGGCACCAGCAGTGGACCATGCTGGCACCCACGCTGCTGAGTCAGCTCAGTTACAACAAAGGCAACCCTCACCCACCCACCAACCCCCACAACAACCTCCACAACCACCTGTATATATCCAGTACCCACCAGCAGACCGCACCTGGGATTGGCAGGAAGCTGCGAATTTTATTCCCAATCCCCATCAGTGATGAAAGTGTCAGTGGATTACGCCCATCTTGTCCACTTGGAAACAATGCCACTGAACTGGAATGTTTCCAGTTATTCTTTGACGAACCCCTGATGGACATTATCAGGGAAAGCAACAGATACTTCGATTACACAATGGCAAACACGATTCGTTCACCAAAATCACGTCTACACCAGTGGAAGGAGACAACTGCGGTACAGTGCGTGCAAATCGTAAGCATATGTGTAGGTTCAATGCTGGCACTCGTAGAGGTGAGGTTCAGGCGTTTGCTGCCAATGATATCATGGCATTTCGGTGGCATGACAAACTAGATGTCACACTGTTGTCATCAGTTCACCCTAATGAAATGGCAGACACTGGCAGGGTGAATAGAGAGACCGATGAACCCATTCTAAAACCTGCAGCTGTGATGGACTACTCTCAATATGCGTTCAGTGGACAAATGTGACATGCAGATTGGGTTTGCTGATTGTTAGAAAGAGTTATAAGTGGTACATAAAACTCTTTCACATTCTGGACATTTCAATGTTCAATGCTTATAATGTTTATAAGTTGAAGACTACACACCACCATATGGCGAATTTTGTTTGTCTGTCATCAGGCAAATAATAAGTACCAAGGAACACCACTTGCAATAGAAAACCGCCCACGAAATTACCAACAACTACCCTCTCGTCTGAGGCATGGTGAACACTTCCTAACAAAACTGCGTGCTACTGCTTGCAAGAAAAAGGCAAGAAAAAGAGGTGTTATGTCTGTGTGCACACAAAAAGACGCCCACAACAACGCAAAGACTCGTTTTGTGTGTGTAGAATGTGAAACACCACTGCATGGAACCATGTTTCAGAGACTTTCACAGGCTGCAGAACTTCTAGAAACATGTGCAGTGACTCAATATGTGTAACTATGGACTGATGAAGCCACTGTGTGGCGAAACGTTTCCTCAATAAAGATACCCAAGTGTTGCATAGATGGGGAGAAATCAGAGTGGGGAAGCGTCACAAGCAGTGTACCACAGGGGTCAGTATTGGGCCCCTTGTTCACAATCTACATAAACGACATAGATGAGGGAATAAATAGCAACATAAGCAAGTTTGCCGATGACACCAAAATAGGCCGTCCAATTCATTCAAATGAGGACATTAGAGCACTCCAGGAAGATTTGAATAGACTGATGCAGTGGTCGGAGAAGTGGCAGATGCAGTTTAATACAGGACAATAACCATGCCACATATAAACTAAATAATGTAGATCTTAAATAACAAAAAAGTCACAATACCGTGACTGGAACAATACACGCACAACCCGCACATATAAAAAAGAGAGGAGCTTACGACGACGTTTCGGTCCGACTTGGACCATTTACAAAGTCACACTAACACACAGGACAGGAAGAAGGGGTATTTTTAGGCAAGCAGACAGGGGAGGGCACAAGAAAGTGGTGGAGGGATAATAATGGAGGTAGTAGTGGAGTCAGTCATATTCTAGGAAAGGAGCACTGCAATGAAGCTGGTGGCCCGTATAGGGCAAGGACGACAACAACAGGGGGAAAAATGAAATTAACACAACTTTCCCTGTATGAATCTTAGCCCTGGCTTTGTCTCTGTAGATGCTTTCCTTTCCCATTACATTGTTAAATGCTCCAAACTTCAGAACACCCGTGACTACCTGATTCCTTCCCCTTCTATCTCTTCCCCCTCCTCCTTTCTCCTCTGTTTTCTTTCTTTTCTTTTGCCTTGTATTTGTCCTTCTTTATTTTATTTTAATTTCATTTTCCCCCCTCTGTGTTGTTGTCCTTACCCTATGCAGGCCGCCAGCTTCATTGCAGTGCTCTTTTCCTAGAATATGACTGACTCCACTACTACTACCTCCATTATTACCCCTCCACCACTTTGTGCCCTTCCCTGTCTGCCTGCCTATAAATACCCCTTCTTCCTCCCGAAAACGCAGATCGACAAAAAGCCAGGACTGAACACATGCCAGACCAAGGATTCAGCACTAAAAGGCGCTACTCATGTGGCAAAGACCCTCAGGGCACCTTGGAGGAGGTGCAAGCCCCCTCCAAGAAGGCCAAGGATCAACCGAGTGGAGGGGATACTGCCCCAGGGCTGGAGCAGCAGGTGGAAGCTCTCTCCCCAGAGAACCTAGTGTCGCCAAGGGCCTCTGAGACCAACAGCTTCAGTGGCCCTCAATTGAACTTCCCAACGGTGCCGGGGCAGGCCCAGGAGCCCAGCCCGGAGGATCCCGCCTCAGATGGGGCGGGGGAGTTTACCCTGGTAGTCAGGGGGAGGGAAAGGAACCGGTCTGGTCGTGCTCAGACAGCCAGTTCCTTCAACAGGTTTATATTCCCCACCTAAGAGATGGTGAGGGAGTTGGAGACAGCGGTACCCTCCAGCAAGCTCAGCTGCGAGATCCCGCTCAGGGGGGAGATCCTGGCCAAGCCTCTGGATGAGGATACGTACGACAGGATCAAGACCATGGCTTCTCAGAACCCAGGGATATGGGAGCTCTTTGCCCAGGACAAGGTGAGCAAGGGGGTTGTCGAGCACGTCCCTGTGCCCATCCCAGCAGAGAGCTTCTTCGAAGTGCCCAACATATCCAAAGCCGAAAGACTGACTACGGGGACCAACAAGGCACCGACCCGGAGCGTGTTGATCCACCACTGAGGGCCCCTTCCTGCCCACATACACCTAGGAATGTGGCGGAAATTCAAGACCCGGGCCTACATAGACGGACCACTCCAGTGCTACAATTGCCAGGGCTTCAACCACATTGCAGCTACCTGCCAGCACGTGAAAAAGTGCGGGGTCTGCAGCAAGCAGCACGATTCCAGGGACTGCATAGCCCTGCTCAGGCAGGTCAACCCCGAGACTCAACGTCCAGAGCCCAGATGTGCCAATTGTGGGAAGAGGCACCACGCATGGAATCAGAGCTGCCCTGTTATAACGCAGTGGTGGCAACAGATACGGCAGCAGCACGCCCCTACGACGACCACAGCAAAGCCCAACACTCGGGGCCCCCAGCAGCAACAGACAGGGACGACGACCAACCCATGGAACACGCAGCAGCGGCCAGCAGGACACATCACAGCCTCCCAGAGCCTACCCACGACCTACAACACAGTTCCCAGTGCTGGGTACTCGCCAGACAGGACAGGGTACAGCTCCCGGCACGAACCAGGGCAGCCAAAGACCCAGACAGGCACCAAAGCCTCAGCGAAACCAGAATCGAGGGACGAACCAAGCCCGGCTCAGGGACGCTGCGCAAGGGACTGTGGCCACACAGCAACAGACCCTGCTGATCCACCAGCGGACTCCCCATCGCAAAGGCAAGCCGTCTCCATGGTCAACGAACGAGAACCTTCCCGTACCAGCCAGATCGCCCAGAGAGCAGTACAGGCGTGCTCGGCAGCAACTCTGCCGACGGTGGATGCGCAACAGCAGCCCCAGCCCCCAATCGAGACATCAGCAGCAGCCGCACTGCCCCTGAGCGACAGGGAATCGAACAGGAAAGCCCACCTCACCAAGGCGATCATGGTCATCACAGAGGGTATTTCCTTCCTGATTCCGTCTGTGGTGGACCGGGGGAACTTCAAGGAGCTCCTGGGTACCCTCCTCAGCTTGATTCTGCTGGACCCAAAGTCAGTGGCAGATTTGCAGGGTCATCTCAGCAGGGCCTTCACAACCCCACTCAAGAGGAGACTGGAAATGCTGACTCCATCGAAGGAGTCCATGGACGAGCAGGAGGGGATGGAGTCCGACGGGTCTTCCTCCAGCGCCTAAAAATACTACAGTGGAACATCTGCGGGCTGCAACAGAAAATCCACCTTGTGGTTGAAACGGCAGTCCAGGAAGCAATCTACGTTTTTCCTGTTCCAGGAGACCCTAGTAAACCCACTGCCTAACCCGCAGCCACGCATCCCGGGATTCTCGGCCTACCTACAGCGAGCTGGAGCCCCCGCCAGGGGCTCGGCAGTCTATGTGAGGAACTCCATTCCTCACTCAATCGTCAGCGACCCCATCAACTGTGGCAAGCTGTCACTCTGCACCTAC
Source organism: Cherax destructor (assembly GCA_009830355.1). Lineage (NCBI taxonomy): Eukaryota > Metazoa > Arthropoda > Malacostraca > Decapoda > Parastacidae > Cherax > Cherax destructor. The sequence goes on from WNWK01002980.1 coordinate 88,956, forward strand.
CGGCCAGGCCACTAAGGATCTACAATGTGTACCGGAATCTGAGAGTCACCCTCGACCTCTCCGAAGTGGCAGCTCTCGCTGTGTTGCCCAACCAAGGCGTGCTGGTGGCAGGGGATATCAATGCCCACCACGAGCTACTGCGCTCTGTCACTCGCACAAATGAGAGGCAGGCACCTGGCAGAAGTTTTGGAGATGTTCCCAAGATCGCCCTCCTCAACACAGGAGAGCCGACCCACCACTATGGCAACCGACTGGACGTCACGCTCCTATCCCAGATGCTACTTCCAGGAGCCAGTTGGGAAATCCACCCTCTTCTCACCAGTGACCATTTTGCAATCGTCACCACCCTGGCTCTTCCAAGGCACCCTCCGTACTCCCCGCCCCCACGTTGGAACACTAAGAAGGCTGACTGGCAGTGCTTCCAGGACGTCATATGGCAGTGGTGGGAGGAGACTGATCTCGCTGACGACCCAGATGAGGATACCTGGAGCCTCCAAACAGCTTTCTCTCGAGCTGCCGAGGCGGCAATACCACTCACAAGGGTCGGGGGAACGCCCAATCGCAATTGGTGGTTCTATGACGAGGCAGTCAAAGAACAAAATCACCGCGTCAATCGTGCCCGTAGGTTACACCGACGCAACCCCACAGCTGGGTCCCTCAGGCTTCTGCGAGAGGTTGTGCGGCCCGCACGTCACATTTTCCACAGGACACGTCTGGCAAAGTGGTTTGAGTGGTGTGCTTCCTTCAGCCATTACTCTTCCCTGTCTGAGATCTGGAAGATCAGCATAGCTATTGGAAAGCGTAGAAGCATGGTACGTGCTCACCAGGACCCGGCTGGGGAGGCAGAGGGGCTGGTGGTACTCTTCACGTCCAGGGCAGCCACAGCCCGCCTGCCCCAGGACATACAGGACCTCCAGGCCACCCTCCTCCCTGGTAGGACTGCCAGGATTCTAGAAGCATCCCAGGCACAGGCCGACACCGAAGTCGAGTTCACCGATCGGGAGCTGCAAGCGGCCTTCAAGACATCACGGGACATGGCCCCTGGGCAGGACGGAATCACCTACAGTATGATCTCAAAGGCAGGCCCTCACGGGCATGATGCCCTCCTGGAAGTCATCAACCATACCTGGAGGGTCGGGCGACTCCCCACCGCATGGAAGGAAGCCAACATCCTGCCGATCCCCAAGCCCAGGGATCCAGGCAACATGCGGCCCATTTCCCTCACCAGCTGCCTCTCCAAGGTTGCAGAGAGGATGGTGTTGGAGCGCCTAAGATGGAAGCTTGGTAGGGAGCATCAACACATCTATGGCTTCACACGGGGAGTGGGCACCTCTGAGAGCGTCACCACCCTCATGGCCAGCATTGGGTCTGACAAGAGGCCGAAGATTGTCGTCTTTCTCGACCTTGAGAAGGCCTTCGAGCTGGCCAGTGCGCCGGCCATCCTCGACCTACTGGTGCGCAGGGGTGTGAGGGGCAAGCTGCTTGACTGGATTGGCTCATACCTACAGGGCCGGCAGGCGCAGGTGCACTTCCAGGGGCAGGCTTCTGCCCTCAGAACCTTGGAAAATGGCACCCCACAGGGCGGAGTCCTCAGCCCGACTATTCAACATGCTGATGCATGAGCTGGTGCAGCTGACGTTCTCGGCAGGCACCCGACTACTCAGCTACGCCGATGACCTCGCACTCATTGTCACCGAGAAGCCCGGACTGTTACACAGAGCCCAACGCGACCTCAGCCTGCTAGATGCCACCTGCTGTCGCCTCGGCCTCAAGATCTCAGCAGACAAGTCCAAGGCCATGGTTTTCCGTGCCAAGGTGCCTGACACCAGGCTGAAGATCTCAGACATTAATCTGGACTGGGTCAGCAGTTACCAGTATTTGGGTATATACATCGACAGCCGACTCTCCTTCCACAAGCAGGCAGAGTATGTCGGGGAGCGTGCCATGACCAATCCTAGGACTGGTGCCAGCCACGATATTCTCCGGATGTTCTACATGCAGGCGGTGCACTCGCTAGTCGACTATGGTGCAATCACCCTGGCCCATGCTCATCCCTCATGCCTCAAGCGCCTCAGCGTTGTACAAAATGCTGCGGCTCAGGTCATGCTGGGGGCCCCGGGCTGGACCAACACAGTGACTCTGAACAGATAGGCCCAACTGCAGCCCCTAAGTGATAGGATTGCCCTCGTTGCCCCCAGGAGGGTGGCCAAACATGTCCAGCTACCGGGTGGTGAGCGCCTGCTGAGAGACCTCCTTGGCCGTCAGAGGCGGGCCGTGTCCGACTATGGTTGTGGTCGGCTGCGGAAGTGACAAAGGAGCTCCTGTCCATGCCGCTCCTCGAGAACAAGGGGTGCGACCGGCCAGTCGATGGGTACACCGTGCCACCACCCTGGGCACCGGAACCTGTCTAAAGTCAACTTGCAAACCTGCCAGCCAGCAAGCGTCACTGTCCACACTGTGCTGCAGCGGTGGGCAGCTGCAAGCATCGCTGCAGTGGAGCATCCCGGGTGTGCAGTGTACTACACTGATGGCTTAAGAGACCCCGAGGCCGGCCGCACGGGTGCCGGGATACATCACTCCTCCCTAACGGCCGGCTGGCGCCTCCCAGACCACTGCAGCATCCTACAGGCAGAACTCCACGCCATCCAGAGGGCCATCCAACATGCGCTCCTGGAACACCACCAACCTCCAGTCATCCACGTCGACTCCAGGGCGGCGATACAGGCCATCATGCATAGGGAGCCCAGGGATAACATCTGGCTCTCACCGCCATCAGAAGAGACCTACACTCACTTGATGAGCAGGGCCGGCAAGCAACAATCAATTGGATACCAAGCCACATCGACCTTGCTGGGAATGATGCGGTGGATGGGGCGGCTAAGTCTGCCACACTTGCGGCCCAACCTGTGACTACAATTGCCATTAGCCGCAGGCAGGTGCACCTGGGGGCAGCCAGACGCCCACTACCAGCACTGGGAGCATCTCGGAGCCGGCACTGGTATGACAGATTGACACGTAGGGAGCTCCCACCAAACATGAGTAAACTGAACAGGGAGCTGCAAGTCAGCGTTCACTGCCTGCGCCACGGCTACCCTACTGCAAAACGTCTCATCGAATGCAGGAGGGAGGAACTTTGCCACCACTGCGACCGGATGGTCCCAAAGCCTCTAGTTCACTACATGCTTGACTGTCCTGCGATGACGTCCATCCGCCGCAGGCACTTCCCGATGGCACCTGGGGATCTGACCCACGAGGACAAGGCAGCCCGTCTGGTTTACCTGGCCACCCATGACTTGGAGACACTGCTCCCAGTCCTAGCCACCCACCCGCCCCCTCGATGACGATGACAACGGAGACCTCCTCGATGACGATGCCGGAGAACCCCGACGACGACCAAGACTACCCACTACAGCTATTCTTTCTCTCACTTCCTTCTTTCTTATCCCCCCATCCTTCTTCCTATGTAGGTAGAACCACAGCCTGATGCCTAGCTTCCACCCATGTCAAGACACGTCTGCTGGGACTACAAGAGTCCGAAGTACCAAGATCTGCTGATGAAGACCCAAGAAGACGCCTGCTGATGAAGATGCGACGCCAGAAAAGACTCCCCACCATGGGGAGCCACAGCAAGAGAAGAAGTCACCCCCCCCCACCCGGGGGGGGGCCCAAGAAAGAAGACAGATCTGTCTGTGACTCGATAAAGCCCACTGCGTGGGCGAAACGTTGTCAATAAAGGATCACATTATACTGCTTATGTGTTTATTTTTCCAAAGACAGAAGATGACCGACACCCTCTACCCAGGGGGCCAATGCCGGGTCACCATTTGGAGAAGAATCGGGCCGGATGTACCGGCGAACCTACAACAACAACCGAAAACGCACAAAGATAAAGACCAAGAAACAGGGACTTTCAAAACGAGACCAGTACTATCGGGCTGTGCGGCACCAACACGCCCGGTGGACAAGGTTCTCACAGCTATATTAAATGCCACTGGTTGAATTACTACAAGACAGAATAAAATATACTACTCATTTTCTAAATATTATAGAGGACTTGAAAAGAACCTTGGGTAAAACCACTAGAGACATCAGACTGGTCTCTCTGGATATTGAGTCGCTGTACCCTTCAATTCCCCAGAAAGAGGCAGCCAAAATAGTAGCAAAATTCTACAAGGAGAATATAGATAAAATTAAAGGAAAACTGTATCTGATGGGCATTAAAAAAACACCAGATGCACATCTAATAGAAAAATGCATCACACATGTAATGAGGGATACAATCTTAAAATTTAACAACATAACCTATAGACAGAAGACAGGAACTGCGATAGGAGCATCAGTGGCCATAGCAGAATTTTTTGTACACGTAGTGTTGGAAAAAGAACTAGACAAGAGAAAAACTGGGATTATTATCGTACAATAGATATATAGACGATATATTCTGCTTAGTGAAAGGGGGGCGAAGAAACAATTGAAAAACTAAAGACATGGGCAAACCAGAGACATCCATCCTTAAGATTTACGGCAGAGCATCAGCTAAAGTTACATTTCTAGATACCATAATCTACTGAACGAAGACGGGAACTACAGACTAAAGTGTTTCTAAGCAGGGTAAAGTCACCTACCTTATTCCTTCACACCCAGATCTTTGAAGCAGTCCTACCTATCCTTGGTTTGAGGTAAGACGATTTAGAGAGGAAGAATACAAGACGGCCCTGAAGGACATGTGGACGTTCTTCAGCCTTAGAGGGTACCCAGAAGAACATAAGAAAGAAGGAACACTGCAGCAGGCCCGTTGGCCCATACTAGGCAGGTCCTTCACATTCCATCCCACTAACAGAATATTTGTTCAACCCAATCTTCAATGCTACCCAAGAAATAAGCTTTGATAATTCTATTTACTCATGTGCAATTCCCACTCAAATCCAACCCCTCTCACTCATGAATTTATCCAACCTATATTTGAAACTACCCAAGGTCCTTGCTTCAATAACCCTACTAGGCAGACTGTTCCACTCATCAACTACCCTATTTCCAAACCAATACTTTCCTATATCCTTTCTAAATCTAAACTTATCTAACTTGAATCCATTATTGCGGGTTCTCTCTTGGAGAGAGATCCTCAAGACTCTTTATATCCCCTTTGTTAATACCTATTTTCCACTTTTATACCTCGATCATGTCTCCCCTCATTCTTCGGCCTACAAGCCAATGTAATTTTAGGGTCTTCAATCTTTCTTCATACGGAAGATTTCTAATGCTATGTATTAATTTAGTCATTCTACGCTGAATGTTTTCTAACGAATTAATATCCATTCTGTAATATGGAGACCAGAACTGAGCTGCGTAATCTAGGTGAGGCCTTACTAACGATGTATAAAGCTGTAATATAACCTCTGGACTTCTGTTGCTTACACTACAATCAACTACTACAATCAACAGAGAAGATAAACGAGACAGACAACAACTTCTAAGAAATCACAAGAAAACAGGGAATGGGAGAAATGTCCTGCTTTTCGATAAACCGCTTCCAAGGATCTATAAAACAGAACTGAGAAACCTATGGGATTGGATGGGACGCGAGTTTGAAGAAGCTTCATGGGCCAAGTATCTGCCAAGAGAACCACCCATGTTGCCTTGGAAGAAGAACGCTTCCCTGAAGGATAGGCTTATAAGGGCAGAATTTCCAAGGAAGAAACATCGATGAGAAGACTAAGTACGGAGCACAGCGGAATGACGTGAACTTGGAATCAACCAGACGACTTGGATTGTAGGCATCAACTCGAAACAAACTTACTTAAACTGCAGCGTGTCCAGAACAAGGCTCTGCGCTGGGTGCTTGATGTCAGATGGGAGGACTTCGCCACAAGCGAGTCTCTCCATGCCCAGTTAGACATCCCTGCGCTGAATCTATACTGGAAGTCGCTCAGTGACAGACAGATAGACAAACTTGTGACACGACATGACTACTGGACCTCTCTCTCCTTGAAGACATTCGCAGACCCACAAACCAACACAACCTTTTCTACTCCTTGTAAGATCCTGTTCCTAACCCTATTTTCAAATAACCTTTGGATTCTGTGACAGGTACCTTGAGCTGTTCGTCCCTCTGACCCACTTTGGCTTTAGCTGCTGGGATAAGCCCTGGCTCAATTTCTACACTCCTCTCTAGCGCTAATCTTTGCTTGTCCCGCCCTCCCCGTTCACCCCACTGGAGTCTCACCAACAGGAGAGCCTGCTATTCCTGTTATCAAGTCTGTCAAGTCACAAACAGATTTGAGATCTGTTTGTGCCTTGATAAAGCCACATTATACTGATTATTTGTTTATTTTTGCACGAGTGTCAATCTTCAGCAACACAGTCAACACACAAGTTTCTCATTCTGAAGAATATCACACCTCAGCTTCAAGTTCAGAAATTGAACCAAACACAATCAGCGGCTGAGTCAAAAGAAGATAGAAGCAACACAGGTAATAAACATCATGAGGCAAATAATACCAGCTGAAGTTGAAAAAAGATTTTCCGTGGTTGAAGGTGAAGATTTGTACAGAATTGCAACATATCTTGACCCAAGATACAAGAGTAAATTCTTTTCCTCAGCTCACATCAATAATCAAGTGAAATCATCACTTGCCAGAGTGTGTGAAGAGAGAAATGAAGAGAAACGCAAACAATCAAAGGACGATGAAGAACCAGTAAAGAAACGAAGAAGAGAAGACTCAGCGCAAAAAACTACAGTGGTTGCAACATTAGATGCAGCAATGACGTCCATTCTTGCTTCCAGCAGTGATGAAGAGGCAACCTCTGCAGTGTGCAACAAGCAAAACCATGCAAGATATTATTGAGAGATATAAGGAAAAGAGAATTAGTGAAGACAGCTTGCAGTGGTGGAAGAGAATGAGAGACCGATTTGGGAGCAGTACCCTGATGTTGGCCCCACGGGCAGTTTGTTCAGTTGCCCACCAAGCAGTGTTCAGTGAGCATTTTCGTTCCCAGGTGTTCTGGCTTCCCCCACCACAGCAGTGTTCCTAGTGAGCAGTTGTTCAGTGTTGCCCACCAGCAGTGTTCCTAGTGAGCAGTTGTTCAGTGTAAGCTGCCTACTTTCAGCAAGCAGTGTTCCTAGTGAGCAGTTGTTCAGTGTTGTTGGCCTCATTTATGACAACAAACGAAAACGACTTTTGGCAGAAAATGCAGAGAAACTGTTATTCTTGAAGAAAAACCTTCCAATCATAAACTAAGTATGTATTAAACAAATGTCAATTGATTATGTAATAAAAGTATTATGTAATAAAAGTATTTGCCATGTGGTAAAAAAAAAAAATCTGGCGTTTTATGACTGTCCTGCAAAATCCGCATCCGCCCGGATGTCAAGATGTGACATCCGTAATCCGCATCCGCATTTTACTGTAAGCAGATATCCGCATCTGCAAAATACGTAAGACATCCGTATACACATCCGCGGATGTCTAAATTTTCACATCCGATACATCCCTAATGTGTATATATGAGTGAACAATAGTTAAACAATTTTACATTGTACATTGTTGTAAATATGTTTTGTAAACAAACTAGTGATAAACTTTATGGCATTATTATATAAGAATTAGTTCATATAAGTTTTGAAAAAAAAAAAATTAAAATCGATAAAAAAAAAAAAGATTAACGGCCAACCGGAAGTCGCCGATGTTGGTGTCAACGGTTTATTTTGGGTCAACTTGAAGCCTCCATATCTCCGTAAGTATTGATCCAAAATTTTTTTTGTTTAGCTATTTAGATTTAAAAAAAAAAAAAAATGTTTTTTTCCGAATATTTTTCGACCCCAGGAACACGTTTCCGAGAAGGCCTGTCGACCCCCAAAGGGTTAAATTTTCTAGTGGCAAAACTCGTCAAATTACGTTTACTAGACGTTCAGTGGTCTCTGATCATCCATTGTACCTATACGGCTCACGTATCCCAGAACGTGATACAGGTCAGGTTTCTCGGCCTCCTGTTTGACCGTCGATTGTCCTGGAAACTTACATTACCTCTCTGAAGGCAGCTTGTCATAGCCAGCTGAACCTCCTTAAAACCCTAGCACATCTTTCATGGGGGCTGATCGTAGAACTCTCCGTCTACATTCAGCCCTATTTTTATCAAAACTCGATTATGGTGACCAGATATATTCGGCTGCCTCCCCTGCTATTCTTTCCAGCCTTAATCCCATCCATCACAAAGAATTGCGTTTATGCCTTGGTGCTTTTCGTTCTTCCCCAGTTGAGAGCCTTTATGTAGTAGCGAACATTCCATCCTTGTCCGATCGTCGTGATGCACATTGCCTTCGCTAATATGTTTGCTCTCATGACCTCCGCAATCCTTCCATGAATAGGATTGTCACAGATGTTATTAGGCGCTCTTTATTTGTCCGTCGCCCCTGTTTACTTCGTCCCTTTTCTCTTCATCTACATTCGCTCGTCTTCCCTTCAGCTACCACCTTTATGTTCATGTGGCATCTCCCTTTCCCTACCTCCTTTGGAAGTTTCTGCTGTCCGTGTCTCTTCTTTTCCTCTGCCTTGCGCAAAAGGCCAACTACCTACGGCGGCTTCTCGGTCTCTTTCTAGACCACTTCCATTCTCATTCCCATGCCATCGCAGTGTACACCGATGGTTCTAAGTCATCTGACGGCGTCGGATTCGCAGCAGTGTTTTCGGACAGCGTCGTGCAAGGGCATCTATTATCCTCGGCTAGCATATTTATGGCTGAATTGTATGCTATTCTTGTGGCACTTATCCGTATTGCATCTATGTCTGTGTCACCATTTGTGGTCGTTTCAGACTCCGTTAGTGCTTTACAGGTTATCCGAAAATTTGATACACCTCACCCCCTAGTTCTTCGTATCCAGATATTGTTTTTTTGTTGGTTCCCTGGTCATGATGACGTACAGGGCAATGAACAGGCAGACACTGCTGCGCGGTCACCAGTACATGACCTTCCAGTTTTATATAGAGGTGTTCCATTCACTTACTATTTTGCAGTCATTGCTACCCACCTTCGCACCCGTTGGCAACAACGCTGGTCTGACCTGCTAAATAACAAACTTCCTTCTATTAAACCGAGTATAGGTTTCTGGTCTTTTTCTTGTCACCAATGTCAGGGTTGGGAGACTACACTCTTCCGTCTTCGCATTACCACACTCGTCTAACTCATGGGTATCTCATGGAGAGGCTCCCTGCCCCTCTCTGTGAGCATTGTCAGGTTCCAGTATCTGTCATTCTGTTGGACTGCCCACTCTAACGAGCACGCAGAATTTACCTCCGTCGTCGTCGTCGTCGTCGTCTTCGCCTCTCGGACCTTTCTTTACCTTCCCTTCTTGCTGATGGACCCTCCTTTAATCCTGACTCTCTCATTGACTTTTTGACAGCAACTGACTTGCTACACAAACTCTGAAGATTATACCTCTAGCACTCCCTCAGTCCCTTCTACCTCAATCTCTTGCTACCCTCTATCCCTGCACTATCCACTGTCCTGCTGCACTCCATACCCTACTAATCATCCCTCTCCCTCTTACAACCCATTCTCCCTGCATTCTCCCTGCATCCTGCCCTGCCCTGCTGCGCTGTATGACCCCTGTGGTTTAGCGCTTCTTTTGATTATTATAATAATAATCCCAAGGCAAGGCGACAAAAAAAAAAAAAAAAAACACATTCACTCAATTGTTATCTTGCAAGAAGTGTGTTGACATCACAGTTCGGATGACCCTCCATATAAACTGATATTTTTGCACATGTTCATGTTATTCAGGGGTGTTTGGTTCACACTCGTTTTGTGAAGACTAGTCACAAATTGTTTATAAAAAAAAAAATTCTAGTAGGGCAGTGTTAGTGTGTAGTGGTGAGGTGGTATTTCTGCTTAAACCACTTATCTATCTCCCTCCCTCCTTGGAAATATATGGTATAAAATACACACAATGGCAGCAAATTATACGTGGGCAAAACATCCAAAGACCTCCAAACACGTATTTCAGAACACCAGTACGCAGGCAGATCTGACGATTTAAGGAATGCCTGTATTCAAGCACTGAAATTCACACAACCATTTAATTAACTAAAGAAACGCAAGACTTATCACCAGAGAAGAAAACACTCATTACCGAAGAACCCAGTAGTCATCACTGATCTGTATATCCAACAACTTCAACCAGAACAACGGCTTCTATAACAGCTGAAGTCCTTGGCAAGAAATTTAATCGCTTTCCCACATAAGAATGGAGGAATACTGCAGAATGTCTACTCATATACTTTTCCAACCTTTATTAAAGCTACCCAAGGTCCTAGACTATCACACTACTTAGAAGATTGTCACATGCAGTATTTTCCACCTGACTCCATCCTATATATACTCACGTACCTTTCACCCAGGTAGATCTGTTTGTGACTTGATAAAAGCCCATTGTGTGGGCGAAACGTTGTCAATAAAGGATGACATTATACTGCTTGTGTTTATATTTTCGAAAAGGATATGTAGCGAGGACTCCTGCTTTGAAGACTCCTTACAAGAGATGTGGAACTTTTTCAAATCCAGAGGATACCCAAATGACTGCCTGAGACAAGCCAAATAGAAGCTCAAGACTTTACAAGGAAAACTTCTGGTACCTCGAAGCAAGAAATCAGACACAAGGAACGTCCTCCCATCCCTCTACAGCCCGTCCTTTTTAGAGATATCAAGGCACAAAGGAACTGTGGACCTGGATAAATGGGGAATTTCAACAAGCATAGTGGATGGAATACTTTCTGAAGGACCTCTTCAAGGGGGGCTCCTTGGCATGGTGAAGAGGCTCTTGGTCTGAGGAATTAGACCTTTTGGTCTTCTTCCTCAGACCAAACCTTTCCCCCAATCCTCCCTTCCCTATTCCATCCCCATCCCCTCCTTTTTTCCCCCTTCCCCTTTTCCTCGTCTCATTTGTACCCTCGGATTCTCTCCTCTGGCACTACGGTTTCTAGGTAGGGGGAAGTGTGCAGATTCATCCCACTTTATGAGGTCCCTCGGGGGTGGTGTAGTTTGCCGTGGAATCCGAATTGTCTGAAGGTGCCCTGTTTCCTTCCCAGATTTTCGAGAAGTGGGCGGGGTGCTCTTCGGATAATGGGTGTACCTCCAGAGGCTGCCTGTCTGTTCTGAGAGGTGGCAGCCGAAGGAGGTATGCTTTGTGGTGGGTTTCCAACCACTCTTTGTCCACCTTGGTGGCTTGGTAGATGCGAGGCTGCTATCCCGGAGCGCTGGTTTACTGGCGTGAAGGGTAGGGTATGGCACGGGTTCCACGCTGCATCTTCACTGCCAGTGGGCTCGAGGCCCTCTCGGATGAGGGGAGGAGCTTCCGACCCCTCCATGCCTCCTAGTGACTGCCCCTCTTTTTTCTTAAAGTAACAAGAAAGGAGATAACACAGCAGAAACACCTTTATTATAGTCTTCACTCAATGAAACCCTTTCTCCTCCCAGGCCCCTTTCTGATCCCACACCTGTTCTGACCCGGCTTCATTATTGAACCATTCCCTAGACTTTTCATACCCCTGTACTTTCTGCTGGTGGTGCTCCATCACCTGCTCCAGGTGCTGAGGCACCATGAGGCCTGGTCACAGACTGGGCCACAGGGGCGTTGACCCCCAGAACTCTCCAGGTAAACTGATTATCTTTCTGGTCATGAAATTGGTAAAGCTCTTTTATGGCATGTTGGCCAAAATATATCCTTCCACGCTCTTCGAAGTGGTACGTGTGTCGTATTATTATAATCAAAAGAAGCGCTAAACCACAAGGGTTATACAGCGTGGTTACACGTGTCGTAACAGTACAGAATTCAGAACAAGTTCATGTTCTCTCCCGTATAACTGCCATAGATAACATACCAGTCACCGTTCGTAAACACGCTAATCTCAGTTCTTGCTGTGGTACTGTGGTCTTACCGCATACCATTGTACAGAGCGATTTTTGTCTTGTGGCAATGATATTTTAGAACAATTAGCCCTTCAGGACCTTCCTGTTCTTAAGGTAGATACATAAATCCTTTTCTAGTAACATTACCTGCCGTGAACTTCCGTCCTCAGTCTATATTGCAGGCCATCGCCTAGAGGTCTGTAAAGTAGTCCCCAGTCCCCAACAGTGTTGTAATTGCTGGCGTTTTGGACACCCTGCTAAATAATGCAGATCTGCGGTAGAATGCTCGGTCTGTGGTGCAGCAGATCATTCCAATATGTCTTTTAGTCTTCCCCCTCTTCTCTCAATTACAATGAATCTCATCCTTTTGCACACCATTCTCAAGTATTGTAATGAACGAGATATCCGTTATCTTAAGGAGCGTGAGGGCCTTGCTTATGCTATGGCTGTCTCTCAGCTCTGCCTTCAAGGAAAACTTCCTTGTGTTCCTTATGCTCGAGTAACCCAGAGACCTCCAACCTCAATGGTCCTCCCAATCCCTCTACGACCATGTCTTCCAGGGTCACTTGTTTCTAATTCTTTTGCGGTTTTATCCTCGGAAACTCCTACCTCTGCACCTCTTCCTCCTACTTCATCTTGCTTGCTCACTTCTCAGTCTATGAGATCTCACAGACCTACTTTCTTCGCATCTATCACCTGTAAAGTCTAATCTATCTTCTACCGTGGGGCCGTGTTCTCACCCCCTTTCCACCTCTCACACAAAGGTGGAGGTTCACCCCCTCGTGTAGTCCCCTCTCTCCGTTTCCTCCCCATCTTCTTCCATAGTTACTTTCCAACCTCCTTCCTCTCCTGTTACATTGCAGGACTTCTGTCCCCGCCAATGCATCTCTTCAGGTTCATACTCCCCGCCACCCTCAGACCTCTTTGGGTTGCCTCCATAGTTATTCCGATCTCTACTTGCTCTACCTCTCCTGTCTCCACATCATGGTATAGTCAGCTTCCTTAACTGCAGACACATTAGATGCTATCTCCAGTTATATTACAGAGACGACACCCTCGATTGACACCAACGTGCCTCCTTCTACCCCTTCTTCACGACCCTCGCATCAATCTTTTCCTCGGCAGCATTCAGATTCCTCCTTGCTTACACACTTACCGTTGCCCCCACATGTTGACTTTACTGATCCTAAAAGCCCATAGGTTTCATCGTTTATTATTGTTACCATTTTTATTTCTGTAAATAATGTCTTACAATGGAATATTCGTGGCCTCAGGGGCAATCGGGGAGAACTCAGTGTTGTTCTCCCAGTTGTTCCCAGTATGTGTTGGGTTACAAGAGCCCAAAATTCGTTCTGCTATCATTCGCCCCGTCTCGGGCTACATGCTGTTACATTCTTCCGATTCTCTTCCTGATGAATCATTTAATGAAAGTGCACTTCTTGTGGTCGTTGATATACCATATCAACAAGTTTTTGTTCGTTCTCAGCTGCATTATACTGCAGCTCGTATTTACACAGATGGTATACAGTTTGCTCTATCTCCCTCCCGTGCATTCTGTATCTCTGATATCGCGTTTATAATTTCTTCTCTACTGCCGCCCATCTTGTTGGGTGGTTTTAACGCTCACCATCTCTGGGGTGGGTCCCACTGACTCGTGGTTGGAGATTTCTCACTTCTCATCCTCTTCATGTTTTAAATACCCAATTTGACTCTCGCACTCAGTCTCTCTCCTGCTTAGATCTTTCTATCTGTTCCTCGTCAATTGCACTTTATTTTGCGTGGTCTGTTCTTCCAGATTTATATGACAGTGATCACTTTCCTATTCTTCTTACTTTTACTACATATGCCCAACCGCTTCATAGCCCTAGTTGGCAATTTGCACGAGCAGATTGGGACTTGTACTCTTATCTTGCCACCTGCTGTGAAGACCCCCTTTCGTCCTCTATTGATGAACTGCCACACCAATTTTCGACCTTAGTTTTAACTGCGGTGGCATGTTCTATCCCCCAAACCTCAGGTAGGCATTCTCAAACATGTGTACCTTGGTGGTCTCTTGCGTGCGCCCGTGCAGTGCGTTTGAAACATGCAGCATGGGGCCGTTATCGATATAATCGTAACTCAGAGCATCTGTTGGTTTTTAAGCAGGCAAGGGCAGTCGCTCGCCGCATCATATGCGACGCTAAACACACTTGTTGGCGAGACTGTCTACAATTACCTCTTCTTCCCCTGTGTGTGCAATTTGGAAAAGGTGCGAAAGTTGTGTGGCAAGTACACTCCGGACCCAGCTCCCATTTTGCGGGTTGCTGGAGTTAATGTTTCATAACCTCTAGAATTGCCACAGAAATCGGGAGTTATCTTGTCCATATCTCCCGAGGGCTTCACCTTTGTCCCTCATTTCTTGCGTCTAAGCCTGCCAAGGAGCAATTGCCCTTAGATTTCTCCTCTGATGGAATGGAGCCGTATATATAACGTACCTTTTACTCTCCTAGAATTAGAGTCCATGCTTTCAGTTCGCCGGCCGTCGGCAACAGGACCTGACGATATGGATATCGGTATGCTACAACATTAAATTCTACGGCCCTTCCAGTTCTTTTATGGCTTTTCAATCTTATATGGGGGTGAGGGGTTCTCCCTCAACAATGGAAATCTGCTATTGTACTGCCGTTTCACAAACCGGGCAACTCGGGGCTTGATGCCTCCCACTATCATCCCATTGCCCTGACCAGTGTAATTTGCAAGGTGATGGAACGATTGGTAAATAGACGCCTTATGTGGTTCTTGAAGACTCACAATAGTCTTTCTCCTCGCCAACATGGCTTTCGCAAGGGCCGCTCTACTTTAGACCCCTTGCTCCACTTGATACGTATATTCGAAATGCCTTTGCTAACAAACACACTGTCCTAGCGATTTTTTTTGATCTAGAGAAGGCATATGACTCCACTTGGAGGTATAATATTCTCGCCCAAGCCCACTCCTTAGGCTTCCGTGGTAATCTACCAAACTTCCTTGCTGCTTTCTTATCCAACAGACATTTTTGGGTTCGTGTTGGCGTCTCGCTTTCCTCAGACTTTGTACAAACTGAGGGAGTCCCACAAGGTTGTGTCCTTAGCCCTACTATTTCTCTTAGCTATCAATGACCTTCCATTCTTCCTTCGCATATTTGGTCATCATTATGTGGATGACTTCGCTATAGCTTACACAGGCGCTGACTGTCGCCTAGTAGCAGCCTCTCTTCAGGATGTGTTTGACCGAGTTTCCCATTGGACCACTTCTCATGGCTTGAAATTTTCTAGTACGAAAACCAGATTCATTACCTTCACTAGACGTCAGCTTATCCCAGATTCTCCATTGTACTTACACTGTTCATGTATTCTGGAATGTGATACGGTCAAGTTTCTTGGCCTTCTCTTTGATCGCCAGTTGACATGGAGACCTCACATTTTTAAAGGCAACTTGCCATGGTCGGCGAATAGCATTTGGTGCACCACTTTCTATTCTCTCAGTGCAAGTACCTCCGGATTTATTCCAGGTGAGAGTCGGTAACGCAGGTGGTGACTGGACTGGTGAACAGTCAGCCTGCGGCTAAAGCTGCACAACCTTCCACGTACAGTCTTTTGTGAAATTTTAGTGATGGTTTTAAAAGAGGGAGAGAATTTTTCCCTCTAGTTCTGTACTTGGTCATATAACCTGTTTTGTCTTGAGTTTGTTCTTTCTTTGTGATGGCTGGTGTTGGAGATGGAGCTCCGTTTCGATGTACTGATTGTGGTGGTGTGTATAGATTAAGGCAGGACTGTCTATACACAGAAGTAAACATCCTGACCAGTATCATAGGGATGTAGAGAGGGAAGGGCTGTGATAAATGAAGACCAGATGGTCGAAGGAGGAAGATTATATGTTGGCTGTAGAAGAGGTTAAGATCCTGAGGGAGGCAAGAAATGAAGGTCGAGAAGCCCCAGTGGGAATTAATACAATGTTATCACAAGTTCATTCCCTTAGAACAGTGGAAGCAATTAAAGATCATAGAATGGCCGCTTCATACAGAGAATTGGTGAATAGACTTGTCTGAAGTTATGGTGATGGATTTCAAGATGTTGCTCACCCAGAGGTGGTGAATGACGACATTGGGGGAAGGGAAAGGGGTATTCAAATTGAGGGAAGGGGAGGGTTTTTCGGAATTTCCCACAATTTAGATGTACCAACGAGACATGCACTTACACGACATGTACTATATACATTGAATACTTACACGAACACATCACAAAGACTACAGAACATATTACACTGTTACACAATGTGTGGAGAAAATGAGGGAGGGTTTTGGGGTGTTGAGTTTACTAATGAATGTATCATCTCCGTGAGGAGTCTAGTGGATGAAATGGCACAGACCATGATAACCTATGTTGCTAACAATGAGAGGAGAGAGGATCAAGCAAGGGATGCACCCCATTATGATAACAATAGGGGTGGAAGAAGGGCACAGAGAAGGCAAATTTATAGAGATCTGCAGAAGTATATAACAAAGACAGATCTAAATGCGCAAAGATTGTATTGGAAGGTAGATGGAGACATCTGGGTGCCCCGGAACATCAAGGGGTCCCCCGAGAACAGCTAAAGGATTTTTGGTTGAGCTTGTTTGCTCGCCAATCAGAACAAGATGTGAGGCCAAGACGGATGTTAGAAGATCACCTCTGGCAATTGCAGGTGCCAGTGGATGTAGACGAGTTTAGAAGAGCGGTAGCGGACTCTAATGGTACTTCTGCACCAGGCCCTGATGAATGGATGCTAAAGGATTTAAAGATGTTTCCTGAACGTTTAATATTTGGCTGTATATAGGCTATTTGCCAAAGGTTTTTCGAAAGGCTAGAACAGTTTTGTTGCCTAAAGTAGGCACGCCCGATCAACCAGGGCAGTATAGGCCAATTACTATATAAAGTATAATAGTGCGAGTGTTCCATAAGATACTGGCAGCAAGATGTGTCAACTGGGTTTCCTCCTCCACTTGCCACACAAGGCATTCCTTCCTACAGATGGCCTGGCGCAGAATATAATGTTGCTGGATGCTATAATAAAAGAGTAGGCTGAAACCGTTGAATGAGATTTTCTTGGATGTTAAGAAGGCTTATGATTCAGTAAATCATCCTTTGGTTAAGAGAACGTTGAGGTGCATAATATACCCCCATTATTAATTGATTATATTATGTCTACTTACGAGGATGCTACGACAAATGTGTTAGGACAAGATGGTAATGTAACTAGGGGTGTAAAACAAGGGGACCCCCTGTCATGTATATTGTTTAATATAGCGTTAAATGAGGCCTTATTGGTTTTGGATGATCAAATTGGATGGCAACTTGGAGAAAATGAGCCTTGACCTTTGCGGATGATGTGGTATTGGTGGCGGAATCTGAGCAAGGTATCAATGCGCAGCTATCTATTTTCGTAAAGCAGTTGGAGGCTTCAGGGTTAGAGATAAACCCGCAAAAGTGTGCCACTTTGAAGTTGAAGATTGTACCAAAAATAAAGAAATGGTACGTGGACACACTAAACAAAACTGAAATTTATGGAGCACAGGTGCAGGCGCTGCGTCCAACAGCAGTATATAAGTATTTAGGAATGCACTTTTCCTCGGCCGGTAGAGGAAAGCCGAACATTCAAAAGCTTCGGAAGAAGTTGACAGCTCTTGACGAGGCTCCTTTAAAGCCACAACAAAGGGTGTTTATATTTAATAAGCACCTCATTCCGCGGCTAGCACTGGTGGTGTGCGGATGTGTTGGCTCTCCCCTAGCGGACACTTTGGGAAGCTTATTTTTCAGCCAAGATGGCTGCTACCTACAGACAGCGAGTCAATACTGTTTGTGTTGAGCTAGTGCAGGGTGCTATTCTACCGGCTAATGAAGATGTGCTCTTGACGGCCATTCTACGTGACACCTATGGAGTGCCATACGAGGATTTATACGGTGTGTCAATGAATGGGACCCGGCGTATATTCGTCAAATTTGCCAGTACTGAGGCGTACCAGCAAGTGGTGGATGGTTACCAAGAACGCAAGATGGTAGTCAACATGGGTGTTGAGGTTTGTCTGAGGGATGTGTCGGCAACCTACAGGTGGGTCAAGGTTCATAATGTGCCGTTTGAGGTGTGCCCTGAGGATATTCGTGATGCCTTTAAGGATTATGGGGCGATTCATGCTGTGAACACAAGGCGGCGCAGGGGCCTTATGCAGGATTATTGGAGGGTTCGTACTCCATTAAGATGAGGCTTGAGGAAACTTATCTCATCTTTTGTAATGATGGAATGCTTTCGTACACAGGTCTACGTGCATTATCAGGGACAAGTGAAGACATGCAGATTGTGTGGGCAGCCTGGCCATTTTGCAGCGGATTGTGTGCGACGGCGAGATGTCGGGCGGAGAGGAGGTGAGGACCCAGAGCAACGTGTTGGTAATGAGCAGAGAAGGTCAGATGGCAATGACAGTGAGGAATGTAGAGAGCAGGAAATGGGACAGGAGGGGTCCCAATGGAGCGAGGAAGTCGATGAGGAAGTAGCAAAGGCACGACGTCGGATGCAGGACAATGAGGACAGGGTTTCTGAGCAAAGACATGTGAAGGAGCAGGAGAGTGGTAAGAGTGATAGTATGGAGGAGGATATTTTGAAGGATCTGGGTGAATTTATTGGAGGTGAAGTATTGGATTTAGTGAACATTGAGGATGTTGAAAGGCAGAAGGACATGGTGACACGGTCTTTGGAGCATACCGAGAGTGAAGGTGAGGTAGCACACGAGGTGCAGGTGGAGGTAGAGGTGCACCATTCTTGAGGTGGAGATGGATAAAGGTGAATCCAGGAAGAGATCGGGGGAAGAGGCGGAAAATGACGTCCTCATGCCGGGGCAGCGCCCGGGGAAGATGGCGTGGACGGAAGTAGTGAAGGGAAAGGGGAGAGGGGTAAAGGAATGAAGTAGTATCAGTGTTTCACTAGCAACTGGAGTTAGGAAAAAGGGTGGATTATCTGCAGTGCGAAATGGGAAAAGTGATGGAACGCAGCCGCAATGGAAGGGGAAGCCAATGTCACTAATTTCAGGTGTCTCAATGAATATGAATGGCCTCCGACAAGAGGTAAAGAGAAAATGGGAAGAGGTCACGCTAAGCAGACTAAGAATAGATGTTTTTTTTTTTTTTTTGAAGAACATAATTATAGGAGTGGTGAGGATTTGGTATTGAAGGGTTACAAGTTATTTGTGGGAAGGACGGACTGTTTAAAGGGAGGTGTGGGAGTAAGGGAGGGTAGCCCTTTTATTTTAAGGTCATGGGAGGTGGGGGGAGGGGGCGGGTAGTTAGGGTGGATGGACGGTGGAGAGTAGTTCAGGTATGTTTTATTGGGGGTATACATGCTGGCTGTGTCAGTATGAGGAAGGATGATGATTTTGTGAGATATGAATTAATTTATGCCTTCCAGGGATTGCCTCAAGTGGCCATACTTGGTGGAGACTGGAATAGTATTGTAAGGATAAAGGATGTGGAGCCTCAGGGAACAACGCAAGTATTAAAAATTTTGAGGGAGGTATTGTGTGGGTAGGGGTTGTTGATGTAGTAGGTTATGGGGGTGAATTGGTGGCGTATACATTCAGTAGGGGTGCACATGCGGCATGGTTGGACAGAATTTATGTAACGAAGGTGGAGTGTGTAGATGTAGGATTCTCGGATCATAAGGGTGTGATAGCACAATTAGGATGGAGGGGGGGCAGCGAGGGTATATAGGAGTTATTGGAAGTTGAATGTTAGTTTGCTGAGCAGGTTGGGGAGGGAGGTGGATTTTGAGTGATGGTGGAGATTGATATGGGAGGGGGTAGGGGAATAGTGGAGGTTGCAAAGTGGTGGAATGATAGGGAAAAGCCTGTGATTAAGGAATTTTTTGTGACTGGGCAGAGAGGATGCAAGGTATAGGTATGGGTATCAGCGGTACTTGGAGGGTTTATTACATGGTAATGGAGTAGGGGGGAGGGGTTAGGGACGAGGAAAGGAACAGGGTGAGGATGGCTTTGAGAGACATACAAAACGATAGGTTCAAAGCGTTGAGGTTGCGGAGTGGCATGGACGAGGTACTATGGGGTGACAGTTTCGGAGGTGGTACTGAGACAATTTAGAAGGAGGGAGGTGATGACGATAGGTACGATCGAGGTAGATGTTATGGGGGGGGGGGGTTTGAAGAGGGAATGGTTTTAAAATCAACTGAGGCAATAGGAGGGTATGGGGAAGTATGGTTTTGGAAAAAATTTGAGGAGGCTGTGGAGGTTAATAGGGAGGAAGGGAGGATCCTGGGAAGTATTGTTGAGCGGGTGAGTGGCGAGGAAAGGGAGGAACTAGAAGGTGACATAACAGAGGAGGAAGTGTGGGAGGCAGTGAAGGGGCTCAGGATGGGAAAAACACCTGGGTTAGATGGTTTGCCTGGGGAACTGTATGTTAAGTTTTGGGATGTGTTGAGAGATGTGTTAGTGAAGGTGTTTAATGATATGAAGGGGAGAGGTTATGGACGACTTAGAACAGGTGGTAGTGGTGTTGGTGCCGAAGAGAGGATTTGAAAAGCTTTAAGGATTTTAGGGTAATTGCGTTGATGAGCACAAATTACAAGATCTATGCGAAAATTCTAGCAAATAGGTTGAAGAGGGGCGTGGGGTCCTGGCTACATGGGGGGCAATATGGCATTCCAGGTAGAAGTATGAGACATGGACATAGGAGAATTAAGGGGTTCATAGAAGAATGTCATGAGGGTGTGTTCTGGGGTTGGACTGGGCCACGGCGTATGATAAGGTTAATAGAAAGGTTTTACTGGATATTATGGAAAGAATGGGGTTTGGGGAAGAGGTAGTAGGATGGGTGAAACAGTTTTATGAGGAGGCAGTTTTTAGGATTCAGATAAATGGTAGGTTGGGGTGGGTCGTAGGTATGGGAAAGGGTATAAGACAGGGTTGTCCATTATCCCAGATTTTATTTTGCCATTCTACAGGACCCTTTTTATATAGTTGAGGGTGGAGTAGGGGTACAGGGGGAGGGGTCTAGTTTAAGGACGGATATAATAAGTTACATGGATGACACAACTCTGTTAATAACTTCTGTAGTAAGCTTGCGTTGGATAAGTGATATGGTGGAGAATTTTGGTTTGATAACTGGGTAGGGGGTACGTTAGGAGTAAGGGAAGGTTGGACATGTGTGTGCAGTAATTGAAGGTGTGTGGGATAGTGTTTAGTAATGACTTAGTAAGGGCCAGGGGGGAGAATTCAAGGGGGGTAGTGAATAGGGCTTTGGAAAGGATGAGAGGTCGAGGTGTCAAGGAAGTAACTCTGATACAAAGGGTGATAGTGGTTAATGTATTAATTTACAGCAAACTATGGTTCAGGGTTGGAGTTTTCCCTCTTTTGGAGGACATTCGTAGACTGGAAAAAGGCGTTATGCAGTTTGTATGGGCAAGAGGTAGGCATTGGCTCAGTAAGAAGGTGGTGGAAACTAGAGTGAAGTGGGGAGGTTTGGGTTTGGTACCGTTGAGAAGACTAAGGAGCATTTTTTTGAAGCAGGAATTTTTGTTAATGGGAGGGAGGGGGGTAGGAAAATAGGGGGAGTGATGAAAGAGGTGAGGAAGTGGTGGGGGGTAAAGAACTGATAGTGTGCGAGTGTGTCCTTAGGTTCCTCTTGGTAGCACGGGAGACAGCGAAGGTTAAATTGCATAGGTTGGATGGGATTAGTGGTAGTGAGGTGATGTTGCAAGGGGAGGCGATGTATCCTATGTATGAGTGGAAGAGTATTTGGGGTTGGTTGAGAAAAGTACGGGTGACTCCGAGGGTCAGGGAATTGGGCTACTGATTTTTGCATGGTATACTGGCATCGAGGGGTCAGCTTTATGTTATGGGATTGGCAAAGGATGGGGAATGTCTTAAGTGTGGGGAATGGGAAACTGCTTTCCACGTGGTATATTTTTGAGAGAGATTGATTTTGGTCAGAGTATGGTTGGAGAGGGTTTTGGGTTGGAGGGGGGGGGGAAAGTTTGTGTTAAGGGCTATGAGTTTGGAGCTGAGAATTCCCGGAAGGTGTACGTAGGGCTTTAACCTACATCATGTTGGACTACATATATAGGCTTTGGATTATGAGGGGCATGGATGGGGTAGTGTTAGTTAAGGTCTTGGCAGCGGTTTTTGTTAAGACAAAACATAGGAATAGGGAAATTTTTGGTAGGAATTGGGTTACAAGTTTTCCCGAAATATACAGGAACATGACGGTGGGAGGGTTACTCAGGTTGAGAGAGAAGAGTAGGGGGTGGGTGGGTAGGGGTTGTGTCTAGTAGGAGGGTGGTTTGTGGGGGGTTAGATGTGGAGGAAGTTAGTGGAGGGCTGTAAGTAAAGGGGGGGGGGTTGCTCTTAGCGTTGATTATTTTGGTTTTAAGAGCTATGGGTGTGGCGGTGACCTTTCGTTGTGGCGGCGTTTTGGTAGGAGTGGTTTTGGACACTCCATATGGGTGGTATGCTTGTTGGACAAGAGAAGGTGTATTGAAGACATGATTGAATCATATACTTTTATAGCATTGTATAAGGCCAGGGCCAGGTTTTGTTATGTTTATAAACTGTCATGTAATTATATTTATGTACTTCCTTGTTTAAAAAATGGTGTCTTATAGTACCCTTTTAATATAAGACAATGCTATGTTTCATCATTTTTGAACTTTTATTGTGTATGGATGGTGTTCTAGTAGCTCTAGTTGTGATGAAAGTGATGGTGTATTACCTTGTTGTTAGTACAGTTTTGGAAGCCAATGGTTGGTTTCTTTGTATAATATAGAGTATTACTTTTGACATTTTACGTATATGTAATTTACTTTTTGCTAAGGAATAGTGCGTACTCTGGTTCTGTATGTTTATGTGGTAGGTTTGTAAGTGTTTTTTTTTTCATACTTACGTGTATAATGAATGGCTTTAGGTGGTTACAAATGGTTTTGTATCAATATGTTTCGTGGCATACTAAAGTTAGGTTTAATTGTACACTAAGTGCATAGTAGGTAGTAATGTATAGTTTTTGTAAATACCATGTTCAACATGGGTAGTGTATTAAAGTGCAAACACACTTGTGTGGGAATTGGTAGTTTTGATAGAAAATTTTTGTGTCAGGGATCGGGTGGGGATTTGGTTGTGGTAGGAGGGGGCAGGGGGTTATGATATAATATATATTCATGTTTGTATGTTGTTTGGTTGTCTGGATTTTGGGTTTTGCCGTTAATGTTTATATCATATTGTTGTTAAGTTGTATTGTACGTGAAGTTTTAATAAAAAAAAAAATAAGCACCTGATTCCTGGCATTATTAATGTAATGGTGTTGGGTGGCGTTTGTCAAAATTTGCTGAAAACGTCGGACAAATTAATCAGGCAAGTGGTCAAGAAGTGGTTGAAACTGCCGAAGGATACACCCCTTGGTGTTTATGATGTTCCAACTGCAGTAGGTGGATTAGGGTGTGTATGCTTATCAACAAGAATTCCTATATACTACGTACAAATAGGCTTAATGCCTTTCATAATTCAGAAGATCAGGTTATAAGGAATTTAGCAATACACCCAAACACTATTAAGGCATTGAGGTTTGTTGAGACGGAGTAAAGTTAAGAACGTCTTGGTAACAAGACGTCAGGAGTTAAAAGAGTGGAGAAATGTATTAGTTGGATCAATGGATGGTGCAGCATTGAAGGAACATCACTGTCCTGCAGATCCATAAATGGATGTCCAGTGGGACAAGTCTGATGAGGGGTGCTACATATATTGATGCAATCAAAATCAAGCAAAATTTGATGCCTATGAAGATGCGACGATCTAGGGGACGGAGACAAATAAACACAGCCTATGAAGGTTGTGCACAAAATGAATCCCTAGGACACCTTTTACAGGTGTGTCAGAGACTTCATGGGCAACGGGTCCGCAGACACGATAATATAGTAGATGCTGTCGCTACCGATTGTTTAGATAAGAAGCATGCTGTGGTAAAGGAACCGCAGATACCAACCGAGTGGTACGCGTAAGCCGAACTTAATAATTTGTGATATGGAAAATAAGAAGGCTTACGTGTTGGATGTGAAGATTGGTAGTGATTCGAACATCGCATCTATGGCGGAGCAATATCAACAGAAGGTAACATATGACACTGGGCAAATTCGGAATTGGGCTGGAAGATGGGCGACACAGCAGCTGAATATATATAATGAACAAGACAGTGCTGCGTCACCAACTGTCATCAACATTCAGCCTATAGATCCTGGTGGTGATGTCCTTGAAGCAGTTATTATCACATGGAGAGGCACTATGTCCCTCAGCCATATAAGATTCTAAATCAAGAGTTGAGAATCCCAGCATCTAAAGTAGTTATATGTAGTAAAAGCTATGGAGGGCTCGATACAACAGTGGAGAATGCATAATCAATGAGGTGGCCATAGAGCTGCCTATCCCTGGTTGAAGTCCTGTGAACCCATGAGGTGGCTGGAAGCAGTTTAGCCTAATGACGTCGCGTTCAAGGGGTGGGTGGCTTATGCCATTTAGCCCCCCCCGGGAAGATCTACTCTGCGACACAGGTGAAGAGCAAGAAGGGCCAGCCGTCCTTGCAAGCTTAATGACCTGAAGTCAAGTGTTCTCGGTGAATAGCATTTGGTGCACCACTTACTATTCGCTCAGTGCAAGTGATTAAGTTCCTAGTGCAGTACCTCCGAGATTTAATCCAGGTGGGAATCGGTAACGCAGGTGGTGACTGGACTGGTGTCCAGTCAGCCTGTGGCTAAAGCTGCACAACATTCCATGTACGGAGCCTTTGTTTGTGAAATTTAGTCTGGTTGTAAAAAGAGGAGGCGAGTCTTCCTCTAGTTCCGTACGTGGTCATACCCTGTCTTGTGGAGTTGATCTTTCTTTGTGATGGCTGGTGTTGGAAATGGAGCTCCATTTCGTTGTCTTGATTGTGGTGTGGTATAGAGATCCAAGGCTGGATTGTCTATACACAGGAGAAGTAAACATCCCGACCAGTATCATAGGGATGTAGAGGGGGCAGTAATGAATGTAAAGGCCAGATGGTCTAAGGAGGAGAATTATATGTTGGCTGTGGAGGAAGTTAAGATCCTAAGAGAGGCAAGAAATGAAGATCGTGAAGCCCCAGTGGGAATTAATGCAATGTTATCACAAGTTCATGTTCGAAGAACAGTGGAAGCTATTAAAGGCCATAGAAAGGCTGCTTCTTATAGAGTTGGTGAATGGACTTATGTCTGAAGTTGTTGTTGAAGGTGATGGATTTCAGGATGTTGTTCACCCGGAGGTGGTGAATAACGACATTGGGGAAGGGAAGGGGGTTATTCAAATTGAGGGAAGGGGAGGCTTTTTCGGAATATCCCACAATATTAATGTAGAAACAAGACAGACACTTACACAACACTTACTGGATACATTAAACACTTACACAAACACATCACAAAGACTTCAGAACATGTTACACTATGTTACACTATGTGTGGAGAAAATGAGGGAGGGTTTTGGGGGAATTGAATTTACTAATGAATGTATTGTCTCCGTAAGGAGTCTAATGGATGAAATGGCAGAGACCATGTTAACTTATGTTGTAAAGGATGAGAGGAGAGAGGATCAAAATAGAGATGCACCCCAATATAACAACAATAGGGGTGGAAGAAGAGCACAGAGAAGGCAAGTATATAGAGATCTGCAGAAGTTATACAACAAAGACAGATCGAAATGTGCAAAAATTGTGTTGGAAGGTAGATGGAGAAATCTCGGTGCCCCAGAACAGCAAGGGGTTCCTAGAGAACAACTGAAGGAGTTTTGGTTGAGTTTGTTTGCTCGCCAATCAGAACAAGATGAGAGGCCAAGACGGATGTTGGTAGAAGATCATTTATGGCAGTTACAAGTGCCAATAGATGTTGATGAGTTTAAAAGAGCAGTTGTTAATTCGAATAGTTCTTCTGCGCCAGGCCCTGATGGTTGGAAGCTAAAAGATTTAAAGATGTTTCCTGAACGTTTTTGGATTGATTTATTTAATATGTGGCTATATATAGGCTATTTGCCGAAAGTTCTTAGAAGAGCTAGAACAGTTCTATTGCCAAAGGTGGATGCACCTGACCAACCAGGGCAATATAGGCCAATTACTATATCAAGTATAATAGTACGAGTGTTCCATAAGATATTGGCAACACGATGTGTCAATTGGGTTCCCCTCCATTTGGCACAGAAGGCATTCCTCCCTACAGATGGCTTGGCGCAGAATATAATGTTGCTTGATGCTATAATAAGTGAAAGTAAGAGTAGGTTGAAACCGCTATATGCAATTTTCTTGGATGTTAAGAAAGCTTATGATTCAGTAAATCATCCATCGGTTAGGAGAGCGTTGGAGGTGCACAATATACCTCCGTTATTGATTGATTATATTATGTCTACTTATGAGGATGCCACAACAAATGTGTTGGGGCAGGATGGTAATGTGACTAGGGGTGTAAAGCAAGGGGACCCCCTGTCATGTATATTGTTTAATATAGTGATGAATGAGGCGTTGTTGGCTTTGGATACTCAAGTTGGATGGCAACTTGGAGGAAACGAGAGTAAGATATCCGCCTTGGCCTTTGCGGATGATGTGGTATTGGTAGCAGAATCAGAACAGGGAATTAATGCTCAGTTATCTATTTTCTTAAAGCAGTTGGAGGCTTCAGGGTTGGAGATAAACCCTCAAAAGTGTGCCACTTTGAAGTTAAAAATAGTACCTAAAATAAAGAAATGGTACGTGGACACACAAAATAAAACTGAAATTTATGGAGCACAGGTGCAGACACTGCGTCCAACAGCAGTATATAAGTACTTAGGAATGCACTTTTCTTCGGCAGGTAGAGGAAACCCGAACATTCAAAAACTTCGGGATAAGTTGACAGCTCTTGACGAGGCTCCTATAAAACCACAGCAAAGACTATTTATATTAAATAAACATCTGATTCCTGGCATTATTCATCTAATGGTGCTGGGTGGCGTTTGTCAGAATATGCTTAAAACGTCGGACAAGTCAATCAGACAAATGGTCAAGAAGTGGTTGAAACTGCCGAAGGATACACCTCTTGGTGTGTATTATGTTCCAACTGCAGTAGGTGGATTAGGGTGTGTATGCTTATCAACAAGAATTCCTATATTGCGTACGAATAGGCTAAATGCCTTTCATAATGCAGAAGATCAGGTAATAAGGAACTTAGCAATACATCCTAACACCATTAAGGCATTAAGGTTTGTTGGACGGAGTAGGGTGAAAAACGTCATAGTTACAACAAGACGTCAGGAGTTAAAGGAATGGGGGAATGTCTTGGTTGGATCAATGGATGGTGCAGGCCTTAAGGAACATCACTTTGTACCACAGGTCCATAAATGGATGTCCAGTGGTACAAGCCTGATGAGGGGAGCTACATATATTGATGCAATAAAAATCAAGCATAACTTGATGCCTACGAAGATGAGACGATCTAGGGGACGAAGACAAATAAACACAGCTTGTGAAGGTTGTGCACAGAATGAATCCCTAGGACACCTTTTGCAAGTGTGTCCACGACTTCATGGGCAAAGAGTCCGCAGACACGATACTATAGTGGATGCTGTCGCTACCGATTGTTTGGATAAGAAGCATGCTGTGGTAAAGGAACCGCAGATACCAACTGTGAATGGTACGCGTAAGCCGGATTTAATAATTTGTGATGTGGAAAATAAGAAGGCTTACGTGCTGGATGTGAAGATTGGTAGTGACTCCAATATTGCGACCATGACGGACCAGTACCAACAGAAAGTAAATTATTATGATACTGGACAAATTCGGAATTGGGCTGGAAGATGGGCGACACAACAGCTGCATTTACATAATGAACAACAAGACAATGCTGTGTCGCCAACTGTCATCAATATTCAGCCAATAGATCCTGGAGATGTTGTCCTTGGAGCCGTCATTATTACATGGAGAGGAGCTATGGCACCTCAAACATATAAGATCCTAAATAGGGAATTGAGAATCCCAGCATCGAAAGTAGAATTATATGTAGTGAAAGCTATGGAGGGCTCGATACAACAGTGGAGAATGCATAATCAATGGGGTGGCCAAAGAGCTGCCTAGCCCTGGATAAAGTCCTGTGAACCCATGAGGTGGCTGGAGCCGTTTAGCCTCATGACGTCGCATGCAAGGGGTGGGTAGCTTATGCTGTTTAGCCCCCCCCGAGAAGAACTATGTTGCAAACCCATGAGGTTGCTGGAGCCGTTTAGCCTCATGACGTCGCATGCAAGGGGTGGGTAGCTTATGCTGTTTAGCCCCCCCGGGAAGATCTACACTACGAGACACAGGTGAAGAGAAAGAGGGGCCAGCCGTCCTTGCGGATTATTTTATACCCGCAAACGTCATCACGGCTAATAGAAAAAAAAAAAAAAAAAATATGCTAGCAGTTGTCATCACGGCTAATGGGGAAAAAAAAAAAATCTCCTTAAAGTTCACGCGCATCGTTCATGGGGAGCAGATCGTCGCACTCTCCTGTTTGCATTCCACCCTAGTCTTGCCCAAGCTGGATTATGCTGATCAAGTCTATTCTGCGGCCTCTCCTGCAACTTTCTAAGTTCGATCCCATTCATCATCAGGATCTCTGTTTATGCCTCAGTGCCTTTCGTACATTTCCTGTTGAAAGTCTATGCAGAGGCGAATGTTCCTTCCTTAGCCAATTGTCGTGATGCTCATTGTCTTCGTTTATCCACGCTCATGACTGTTCCTTCTACGTATAGGTTAGGCCTGCCTACTCTGGCTGTTTTCTCTTCACCTTCACTCACTCTGGTCTTCTCTCCAGTTATCCCCCTTGTATGCTCATTTAGCGTCTGCCTTTTCCCTTCCCCCTTGGGAAGTTCCGACGGTTCATGTCTGTTCTCCCCCACTACCGTTCGCCAAAGCTTTCTTACCTACGTCTACTACTCGCTCTTTTTCTCGAGCATTTCCGGTCACATGCTCATGCCATTGCTGTTTATACAGATGGTTCTAAATTTTTTGATGGTGTTGGGTTCGCGGAAGTATTCCCTGATGTTGTCAGAGGCCACTTGTTAGACTCGGCTAGTATTTTTACTGCCCAGTTGTATGCCATCCTCACAGTGCTTCTTCATATTACATAAACGTCTCCTTCGACGTTTGTGATTATTTCAGATTCCCTCAGTGCTTTACAAGTCATTAAACAATTTGATTCCCCTCATTAATTAGTCTTTCATATTCAACAATGGTTGTGCCGAGTAGCTAGCAAAAATAAAGATGTTTTCTGCTGGGTCCCTGGACACATCGGTGTGCAGGGTAACGAGTATTCCATTCAGGGACTATTTTCCAGTATTCTCGGCCCGTCTCCACAGCAGTTGGCAACAACAGTGGTCGGGCATGCACCGGGTGGTCGGGCATGCACCGTAACAAACTGCATTCTATTAAAAAATTTTAGGTTTGTGGCCATCTTACCACTGTTGCCGTTCTCGGGAGACTGCGCTCTCCCGGCTCTGCATTGGTCATACATTACCCATGGATATCTCATAGATAGACTCCCTATTCCTCTCAGAGGTTTGTCGGGTTCCTATTTCAGTTCTTCACTTTGTTGATTGCCCGGTTTACCAGCGAGCTCGCAGGATTTAAATCCAACGCTGCCGCTGCCCTGCCACTCACTTTATCTTAAGTAAAAGGACACAAATGCAACTAATGACACATTTTATTGTGGCAACGTTTCTCTCTCCAGGAGCTTTTTCAAGCCATTACAAAAATACATGGAAGACCCCACCTTTGACTCCCAATCACTGACTGTCGAGTGTATAAATCTGTAGTGGAGGTAAGGCGGGGTAGGGGTCGGCCTAGAAAAGGTTGGAGGGAGGGGGTAAAGGAGGTTTTGTGTGCGAGGGGCTTGGATTTCCAGCAAGCATGTGTGAGCGTGTTAGATAGGAGCGAATGGAGACAAATGGTTTTTAGGACTTAGACGTGCTGTTGGAGTGTAGGCAAGGTAACATTTATGAAGGGTTTCAGGGAAACCGGCAGGCCGGACTTGATTCCTGGAGATGGGAAGTACAGTGCCGGCACTCTGAAGGAGGGGTGTTAATGTTGCAGTTTTGTAGCTGTAGTGTAAGTACGCCTCTGGCAAGACAGTGATGGAGTGAATGATGAAAGTTTTTCTTTGTCGGGCCACCCTGCCTTGGTGGGAAACGGCCGATGTGTTAATAAAAAAAAATTATATCACATTGTGTGTTGTGGCATAAGTAAATGATTTGTAAACCCTGCTGGGTATTTTACAGAAATGATGCATCAAGCTAGGTGTAGTGGTCGGAGTTTTAGTTTTGTTTTACCTACAAGTACTGGCTTGTACTAATGTATTCTTATGTACGATTCAGGACTGTGCGAGTACAGTATTATGGTTAACATGACACTGTTGTAAGTATGGGTTGTTATTTATGGGTTGTGTCAAGCGAAATGGTTTAATGCGAGTAACTTACTAGGGAGGGAGGGGGTTCTGTATTGTTTTGATGAAGGCAAACTGTGTATTCCAGTTTAACTTTTATGTAGTAGGGGGCTTTGAGAGTGTTAAGCTGACTCACGGAATATACCTGCTGGTGACTGGCCTTTGAGAGTTCACCAGACTGCCTCACGGAGGACACCTGCTATTCTGTAGAAGAGGACAGGGACCTGTGGGTCTGTCAGGTGACACGGACGTGGGAAGCCAGGGTATGTGTTACACCCGGTGAGCGTCGTGTGTCAGGTAACACGGACATGTGGAAAGATCCAGGGTGTGATAACTGAACCCGGTGAGTGTGTCAGGTAGTGATGTGAACCCGGCGAGTGTTAGGTTGTTGTACCCGGTGAGCTGTGTCAGGTGAAACGAAACAGAACTGTGGAAATATTCAGGGAGTGTCAGGTGACACGATATAAAAGTTAAAGTCGGGTCGTGTAACTGTGTCAAGTGACGCGTTGTAAAGGACGTAAGAGACCGAGTGTTATGACTGGAGATAAGGTATTGTCGTGGGTGTACCACGGTGAAGGTTGTTATAACACAGGAGACAAGGGTGTCGTGTGATACAGAGAAGGGTGTCTTATGTGACGACGGTGAACAGGGTGTCGTGTGACAAGATAATTGTTATAACGCAGAGATAAGGTGGTGTCGTAAGACACGATGTTGGAGTCATAACTCTGGGGTTGCAAGTGTCGTAAGACACACGAAGATGACAGTGACATTCAACTACACCACTAGGGTTATATGATTGCTTTTTACTTAATATTTTATGTGATTTTATATATAAAAATGTAGCTAAACCAAGATCTTTTTATAGTAAAGATTTTATATACATATAGCTATATCAAAGATGCTATGTTTTTATATAAAATTATTTATTTTAAAGATTATAAATTATAGTATTTTTAAAATCCCCGACCTCTGTTACAACACTAGTAACAGGCTAAAGTAATGAAGAATGACAATACTTGTGTAGAGGTGTTTGTTATAAATAGTGTTTTGTAATAGAGTACATGTTAGTTGCATCTATATTACTGTTCTTAGCTAGCATCATCTTTTAGATGATGCTGCATGACGCTGCCGTGAAGGCAGCGTCATGCAGGTCATTATGCACTGTGTGGCGCTCTTGCTTCACACACGGAGGGCCCGGGTTCAATTCCCGGCGGGGCCGAAACATTTCGAAGTGTTTCGTTACACACACACACACACATACATACAACAGGCCTAGTGTCTAATCGACATGTGCCTAGGACAAAATGGTAACTAACTCCCTTGGCATTTTATAATAAGTCGTATAATTCCACAGTGGGAGCCCAAGCGTGAGCACCACTGAAAAAACTCACGAACATACCAATCGCAAACTAAACTGAGGAAAGTTGACAGACTAATGTCTGTTCCCTGAACCAGGACATTGAGCACTTTCAGAAACACCTGACAAAACTTCATGTTCGTGCTTCCGTCGCTAACATTGTGGTGGAAGCCAAAAATGCTAACATATTTGTATTTTAAATTGTGGTTGGTTATCTACAACCTTGGTCAGGGTTGAGGGTAACGAAGCATGCGAACCAGAGTGGTTCTTCATGGACACGATACCGCTCGTAGAGCAGCGTCTGGACGGTTGACTCCACGTCCTCTCTTGCCAGTTCCTCCACGTCCACCACCTCCCTCATCTCTCTCCCCCACAGGTTGTCCACAAGGTAGTCCACGTGCAATCGAAGATTGGGCATTTTTCTGAACAGGACTCCTGCTTTGAAGACTCCTTACAAGAGATATGGAACTTTTTCAAATCCAGAGAATACCCAAATGACTGCCTGAGACAAGCTGAAGACTGAACAGGGAACAACTTCTGGTACCAAGAAGCAAGAAAGCAGACTAGGATCGTCCTCCCATCCCTCTACAGCCCGTCCTTTTTTAGAGAGATCAAGGCACAATTAAAGAAACTGTGGACTTGGATAAATGGAGAATTTCAACAAGCATCGTGGATGGAATACTTCCCGAAGGAACCGCCGATGGTAGCGTGGAAGGATGAATCATTAAGAGGCAGACTAGTAAGGGCAGAATTCCCATAGAAGAGGAAATGAAGGAAGATCCAGAAACACTTGTGGACAGGTGCGCGTGCGCACAAAAATCCAAACACGCATCTCAGAACACCAGTACGCAGGCAGATCTGACGATTTAAGGAATGCCTGTGTTCAACACCGATATTCACACAACCATTTGATCAACTACAGAAACTCAAGACTTATCGCCAGAGAAGACAACACTGAATACCGAAGAATCTTGGAATCTTCACTTATCTGTATATCAAACAACTTCAACCAAAGTTTTACAAAGGGGCCCCCGTTCCTGTATTACGAATTTACTAACTTTCTTCACTAAGGTATTTGAGGTAGATCATGGTATTGAATATGATATTGTATACGTATATGGACTTCAGTAAGGCTTTCCATAGTTCCACATAAGAGGCTGTTGAGAAAACTTAAGGCACATGGAATAGAATTTTTTTCCTGGGTAGAGGCATGCTTGACAAATAGGCAGCAGAGAGTTTGCATAAATGGGGAGAAATCAGAATGGGGGCACGTCACAAGCGGTGTTACACAGGGGTCAGTGTTGGGCCCTTGTTCACAGTTTACATAAACGACAGAGGGAATAAATAACGACATAAGCAAATTTGCTGATGTTACCAAAATAGGCCGTCCAATTCATTCAAATGAGGACATTAGAGCACTCCAGGAGGATTTGAATAGACTGATGCAGTGGTCGGAGAAGTGGCAGATGCAGTTTAATATAGACAAATGCAAAGTTCTAAATGTTGGACAGGAAAATAACCATGCCACATATAAACTAAATAATGTAGATCTTAATATTACGGATTTCGAAAAGGATTTAGGAGTTGTGGTTAGCAGTAATCTGAAACCAAGACAACAGTGCATAAGTGTTCGCAATAGAGCTAACAGAATCCTTGGCGTCATATCAAGAAGTATAAATAATAGAAGTCCTCAGGTTGTTCTTCATCTCTTATATATCTTTGGTTAGGCCTCATCTAGATTATGATGCACAGTTTTGGTCACCGTATTACAGAATGGATATAAATGCACTGGAAAACGTACAAAGGAGGATGACAAAGTTGATCCCATGTATCAGAAATCTTCCCTATGAGGATAGACTGAGGGCCTTGAATCTGCACTCTAAAAAGGCGTAGAATTAATGGGGATATGATTGGTGTATAAATGGAAAACAGGAATAAATAAAGGGGATGTAAATAGCGTGCTAAAAATATCTAGTATTGACAGGACTCGCAGCAGTGGTTTTAAATTAGAAAAATTCAGATTTAGGAAGGATATAGGAAAGCACATTAGCACTTCTATTTGATTATAATAATAGGAAAGCACTGGTTTGGTAATAGTTGTGGATGAGTGGAACAAACTCCCGAGTAACGTCATAGAAGCTAAGACGTGTAGTTTTAAAAATAGGATGGATAAATACATGAGTGGGTGTAGATGGGTGTGAGTTGGACCTAACTTACTTGTGCTACTAGGTCAGATGCCGTGCTCCTTCCTTAAGTGGATGTAACCTGACCTGGCTGGGTCGGGGCATTAGCTTAAGCCGGTGGGAGACTTGGACCTGCCTCGCATGGGCCAGTAGGCCTGCTGCAGTGTTCCTTCTTTCTTATGTTCTTATCTCGTCCTGTGCAGACGCAGTAGCTCTAATTGCCTTACGATCCCCGTGCTGGGAGGCTTTTTTACCCTCAAGTGGTGCTTGCTGGACCTTAGTCTTCATCCTCACCATCAGGATTGGTGCGTCGTTGGCTGCCTACCCAAGGGCAGGAAGTCTCCCTCTGCACTCCTGTTGCTGTCTGAAGTCTCCACACGTCAGCCTGTGTCGTCTGCATGCCATGCAGCCAGTGTTGCCTCTCCTCACCTCTCAGGACATATACAGTGCTCCATCGGCGACAGTTCACCTTCTTTCAATGTCCTACGCCTCCAGTGAAGACTACAGAAAACTTCTAAGTAATAAACAGGCACGTGCATGCGTCTACTACACACGTACTTGCCTAGCTGAGTATTCTCACAGATTTGGCCATATTTACTCATTTGTCACCGCCACAGACTGTTTATTCATTTTTACATAGCTAGGTGATGTCTTCCACCTGCCACTCTCCCTCTACTGCCCACACCTGTGCAAGACACAAGCACTGGAAACTCAGTTTAGTAATCGTAACCAACTGTTGTCACTGTTAGTCATGGTAATGTGCAAATTGTAGGTGACCTTGAACCCACACATCTATGGAGGCGTCCTTAATCTGTGCCTTTACTTCAACATTACTTCTGCCAGATGCGAGTCTACCATTGTATCAGATATATCATCAGACCATTTCCCAAGGCTAACCTCACTAGATATTGGTAATACTATCCTTCCCGGTGGGATATTCAAATGGAAACCTTTTAATGTTCTCCCTGATCAACATGATGACTGTTGCACATGTGACTGGTATAATTCCTACGAGTGTTCCTCTGTTGAGACCTTTAACAATGACCTTGTGAGCAGTATTCAGAACTACTTAGAGCCACCTCTGAAACCTACTGGAACTCTAAACCCAACTAACTTCCATAATAATCATACCTCCCATAAAAACTTCAAACCCGGCTTCAGACAAAACTATAACGGTTTTTTTTCCCCAAAGATATTCCAACTACAGGGAAGGGAGGCATCAAAACGACTGGCAGGGATGGGGACCACAAGAGCACCCGATGTATTGGACAGGTAGAAACTACCAGCAACAAGGCAAGTGGGGCAAAGACAGGAAATTTTGTGACCTGGAAAAACTGGCAATTTCGGAGGTCCCTCTGACGGACTTAGAAAAGTGTGTTCTCAGTAAAGGCCTATCCGTGCCTGGATCCCCGAGATATAAAACACTAGAAACATAAATGAAATGATCATTAACTTAGAAAAGCAGATTAACAGTACGAAAAAGCATGGATTAAGGACATGACTGGAGAAAACAGATAAAGAAAATTATCTACACATCTTCAGAGAACTATATGAGGCCACCCCCAGCGGAGATAGAACCAGCGAAAAAACTACCGGGGTTGAAAAGGAAACTTAAAGAAATGGAAAATAACCTACAGAAGAAAATAAAAACGAGACCTAACCTTAAAAAGAAGGAAAAACTGAGCCTAGATAACTTAGAAAGAAAGGAGAGAGGATATTGTGATATCGGACGCTAATTACAAAGCAGCGGTGAAAAAACATGTAAAAAATGGAAAAAAAAAACATGAAAAAGTAACCGGAAAAAATCTTCACAGAAATACAGAATAGAGGAAAGAATTTGGTACTAGAAATCTATAACAACTCAGGGGAGAAAGGGACTGACTGTAGCTTTACGAGATTCTTTTCTAGCTTTCAAATCGAAGATCCTGAATATTTACTTTCTTCCTAAAACACAAAGATAAAGATTCAGAAACCCGTACCTTCAAAACGAGACTAGTCCTGTCTGGGTTTGTAGCACCTACCAGACCGGTTGATAAGATAATGACACCAATCCTCATGCCTTGCTAGACCTGCTCCCAGATAGAATTAAAGACACCACGCATTTTGTGAATATAGAGGAAAATAGAAGGAAAGTTGGGAAGGCACCAAAAGATCTGCGGCTGGTGTCCTTTGACATAGAATCACTCCTTCAATCCCACAAGCAGAGGCTTCGAAGATAGTGGCAAGTTTCTATCAAGACAACCTAAAGAAGATCAGAGGAAAATTATTCACACTAGGGATTACAAAACCACCGAAAAAAGAACTTAGAGAAATCAATCCTACACATTATGGAAGACACAATCTTAAAGTTCAATGGGGTAACTTACAGACAAAAATCCGGCACTGCCATAGGAGCTTCGGTGAGTGTGGCAGTGGCCGAAATCTTTTAATTGTGTGTTGGAAAGGAATATGGTAAAAGAAGAATTAAAGCTAATCATATATAAAAGGTACATCGACGATATTTTCTGTTTGGTAGAGGAGGAAACAGTGGAAAACCTGAAGATATGGGCG
The DNA here is from genome assembly GCA_009830355.1 of Cherax destructor. NCBI lineage: Eukaryota > Metazoa > Arthropoda > Malacostraca > Decapoda > Parastacidae > Cherax > Cherax destructor. Next base: position 125,436 of record WNWK01002980.1, read on the forward strand.
AACAAGGCCCATATATCTTTAAAGTTTACCTCTGAACAGAACGACACTGAACAAGAGAGAACATTTCACAGCAGAACTTACTACAAACCAGGCAACGCACATCAGTACCTGCTATGGACATCTTCACATCCACGATCCCTTAGACAGTCCTTACCATACTCTCTGGCCCTAAGGATTAAGGGCATATGTAGTGAGGAGGACGAATTAGCATTCTCTCTGAAGGAAATGTGGGAATTCTTCAGACTAAGAAATTACCGCGGATAACATACAAGTTGAAAGAGCGTCTGAGGGATTTATATAATGAAAGGTTTGATGGGCAGCGAGTGAGGGCGAGGTTGGCAGAGACTTTATGGGGAGAGACCGTCGGCCTATGTGCTCAGGGGTCAACAGCAAAGGCACAAGGCAATGGGAGAGGATGGAATTATATGTGGAGAATGCTTTAGGGCGATACAGTGCGAGGCAGGTGTTACGTACGACTGAGGGAATGAGTGCCTATGTCGATGAGTGGTTTGAGAGGCATATGAGCAGTAGGGGTTTTAATAAGGAAATGGTTGATGTAATGGGTGGATGTGTGCCTTGTGAGCTGGGAGAAGAAGAGCGTTAATGTATGGGTGTGTGTGATCGAGAAGTGGGAAATTTGGGAGGCATTGAAGGATATGCAGGAGGGTAAGGCCCCGGGGATCGACGGCCTACCGAGTGACTTTCACGTGAAGAATTGGAACGCTCAAGGGTTTTTTTGGTTGTGCTCTTGAATGAAATGAAAAGACAGGGGGTACTGGGCAAAACGCAACGTATGGCAGTAGTGGTACTAGTGGCAAAGGGAAGGGGTAGTAGAATGTTAAAAACTTACAGAAACATTGCATTGATGTGAGAAGACTAAGATTTTTGCAAAGGTATTGGGAAACAGGATTAAACAGGTGGTGGGAAGAGTGGTAGGCGTAGGTCAGCATGGGCTGCCAGGAAGGACGATGATAGAGGGACATGAAACAATCAGGGATTTTATCGAGAGGGGGGAGCGCGGTGCTAAAGTTAGATTGGAAAGGGGCATACGATAGTGTGGAGAGGGAAGCCCTCTGGTGCTATATGAAGTGGCAAGGGTTCAGGGCAGATATTGTCAGGTGGGCGAGGATGTTGTATGTGGGGGGCTGGAGCTAGAGTACAAATTAATGGTGGGTTGGTCGGCATGGGACGTAGTCTGAGGCAGGGTTGTCCCTTATCTTAGATACTGTTCGCATGCCTACAGGACCCTTTTTATAGGGCGATTGAAGTCTGCAGGGGGGGAAGGGATTCGGGGTAGGACGGGATTGAATTTATAACCAATCCAATCACTGGATTGGTGATAAATGAGCAGAAGTCTATGCTACTGGCCATGGGAGTGGGGCCTGGGGAGGAGTGGCAGACAGTGAGGCAGGTGAAAATTTGTGGAGTTATATATGGGGAATATTAGGAAGGCTAGGGCGGCAAACTCGATGCGGCAAAGGGCGATTGTGGTGAATACCTTGATTTATAGCAAAGTGTGGCATGTAGTGCCTATACTCCCATTGATGCAGAGGGATATCACATGCATCCAAAGGCATATTATGCAATATATGTGGGGTTCGGGGTGTGAGTGGACGAGGTAGTTTGTCGGCATCTGGGAAAAGGGGTTTGGGGTGGGTTTCCCTGACAAAACGGGTGAGGAGTACAGTGGACCCCCAAGTAACGTAAGGCCCATATAACGGAAAAATCGTGTAATGTAAGCTTTTTTCGATATCGTGTATCGAAAATGGACTCGTGTATCGTAACATATTAGACCTGTCCGCCTGCCCTGTGCCTGCGCAGGACGCCAGTGAAGGGTTGTTTACCATTGAGAGAACATTACCCAGTGCGCTCTTTCAAACATTCACAATACATTTGGTGTCTTTTTGGTGGTTTAGTGATTATCACTGTGAAATAAGTCACCATGGGTGCAAAGAAGCTTCCTAGTGGCACCCCAGTGGTAGAGAGAGTGAGGAACACCATCGAACTGAAGAGAGATTATAGTAAAATATGAGAGTGGCGTATGTCTGAGTGAGCTTGCCAGGATGTACAAGAAAACCCCATCTACTATCAGCACTATCTTGGCAAAGAGAAATGAGATCAAGGAAGCTAAGGTTGCAAAAGGGGTTGATATGTTAACGAAAAATAGATTGAAAACAGTGGAAGAGGTTGAGAAGTTGTTGATGGTGTGGATCAATGAAAAACAGATAGTGGGTGATAGTATTTCCATGGCGATAATTTGTGAAAAGGCAAGGAAGTTGCACGCAGATCTTGTCAAGACAATGCCTGCAACCAGTGGTGAGGCGAGTGATTTTAAAGCCAGCAAAGGCTGGTTTGAGAGGTTTAAGAAATGTAGTGGCATACACAATGTTGCGAGGCAGCCACCTCAGACAACATTCCACGCCCAGCCGTCGTGGTGTGCGGGTGTTTTGTGGAGACCCCTGGCGGACGTCTGGTGATACCTCATTTACTGGTGATGGCGGAGGGGTATAGACATCGTATCAACACGATTGGCATTGAGGTGATACAGGGAGCTGTGCATCAGTCTAATGTGGATGTAGTCTTGCCGGCGATTCTACGAGACACTGGGTGTCGACCATTCAGAATTATATGGAATTTCGCTGAATGGAGTGAGATGGCTGTTCGTCAAATTTGCCTGTTCAACGGCTTACCATCGAGTTGTGGATAAGTATCAAGATCAACGATTAATGGTCATGCAGGGATTGGAGGTATGTGTGCGTGATGTGTCAGCGACGTACAAATGGATAAAATTGAGGAATGTTCCATTCGAGGCCGGTGAAGGTGACATCAGGGAAGAATTGCAGCAGTATGGGGCAGTGCATGCCGTAACAATTGGCAGATGAATGAATGAACTATATGCGGGCATGTTAGAAGGAACGTATTCTGTCAAGATGACATTACGTAAACCCATACCATCGTATGTTCTAATGAAAGGATTCTGCACACAGGTGTATGTAACTTACATTGGGCAGGTGAGAACCTGCCGGCTGTGTGGACAATCAGGTCATTTGGCAGTGGATTGTCAACGTCGATGGACGGCGGAACGACCAGAACCCAGCTTTGGTGTACTACATATGGATAGCAGTGAGCAACAGCAACCTGGAGTGGATAGTGAGGTGGTTGATGGTGAGCAGGAGGGCGTGGTATGGCGTGTGTGGAGTGATGAGGTGGATCGAGAGGAAGAGGTGTGGTAAGCAGGATAAGGAATTGACGATTGCACTGGAAGGTAGTAGAACGGCATCTTTGGGTATGGCGCCTCAGGAGTGTCAGGTTGAGGCGGAACTTTTGGAAGATTTAAACGCCTTTATAGGAAGTGATTCTCTGCTACTTAACGAGCTACCCGGTTGTGAAATTACGGGGCAGAGGGAAGTTTCAGAGGCTTGTGGCATAGAGCTGAGTACCCAGTCAGTGCTGGGGGGATAGGCATTGAGCAGCAGGTGGTGGTTTCTGTTGTGAAAGTGGAGGTGCATAGAGTGGAAGAAATTGAGGTTTTGGGTGATAAAGGTGGGGCGCGGAAAAGGTTGGGTGATGAATCGGATGATGTCTTGACAGCAGGACAGCAGACCGGTAAGAAGGTATGGTCCGAGGTTGTCCAGGGCAAGGGTACTAAAGGAAAGGACATTGGTTGTGGTAAAATTTCGAAGGGGGAAGGGAAGAATAGGGATGGGAAGCCTTATGCGAAAGGAGATACGAGACCAGCGAAGCAGAAGGGAAAACCCCAATTGCATATTTCAGGTGTAACAAATGTGAATGGCCTAAGGAATGAGGTCAAAAGAGCTTGGGTCACTGTTACTTTGAAGAGATGGAGTGTGGATGTAGTATTTATACAGGAACACAATTATCGTAGAAGTAGTGAGATAGTGCTTAAAGGTTATACGGTGTATGCTTGTGATGCTGGGGCTTTGAAGGGAGGAGTTTTGGTGGGTATTAGAGAGGGTAGTCCCTTTCTTATGTCTACATGGGAAGCAGTGGGAGCTAGAGTGGTACAGGTGAATGGGTGGTGGGGAGGGAGGCAGGTTAGTTTTCTTGGTGTATATATGCCGGCGGTAGCATATAGGAGTGTTAAAGATGATTTTGTGTGTGTAATGATTTGATGTATGCCTTGCGTAGTTTGCCCCATGTGGTTATTGTTGGAGGGGATTGGAATAGTGTGATTATAATTAGGGATGTGGAGCCTAGGGGTGGGGGTTGTGTTTTGGGGTCCCTCAGGAATGTCTTGGGAGCTGTGAGCCTGGTGGATGTGGTAGGAGGAGGAAGGGGAATGGTGGAATTTACTTATGTTAGGAATAATTATGCTGCCAGGTTAGATAGAATTTACACATCAAGATTAGTGGAGGTGAGAAAGGTGAATTGTATTGATGTGGGTTTTTCGGATCATAGGGGCCTTTTGTTCGAAGGGGATTGGGAGGGAGTCGTTCGCGTGTATAAGGGTTATTGGAAATTAAAAATCAGCTTATTGGTGAAGGAGGGATGGGAGGAGGTTTTTCAAGGGTGGTGGAAGGATTTGTGGAGAGAGGGTAGAGGTGCAATTGAAGGGTTGTGAAGTGGTGGACAGGAGATCGGGAAAGTGGAAATAAGGAAATTTTTCGAGAGGGTAGGTAAAAGGAGGACGTCAGGTACCATTTTGGATATCAAAGGTATCTGGAGGGGCTTTTAGGGAATTATCAGGGAGGGGCTTGGAATGGTAGGTATCTAGGTGAAGTGAGGGATATACGTAATAGGTTGAGAGATATTCAGGAAGAAAGATTCCAGGCTTTACGGGTTAGAAGTGGTATGGAGGTGGTGTTATGGGGGAATAAGGTATCTAGGGTGGTCCTACAGAATTTCCAGAAGAGAAGGAAAAATATGCTGATCGAGTCATTGATGGTAGAATTGGGGGTGGGGAGTTATTTGCGAACGACGGAAGGAATGTAGGGTATGCTGAAAGATGGTTCAGGGATAAATATGCTTTTCAGGAGGGGAATCAAGGAGTGTGGGAGGGTGTTTTGGGGAGTATAGAAAGTTTATTAGGAGAAGAGGAGAGAAGCCTCTGAGGGGGAGATATCGGAGGATGAGGTATGGGAGGCGGTGAAAGGCTCGAGATTTCCCCAATCGCTAGGAATTGATGGGTTGTCAGGTATTGAAGGGGGGTGTTGGTAAAGTTAATGAATGAAATGAAGGAGGGGGGGGGGGTTATATGGGAGTCGATGAAAACGGGGGTACTAGTACTACGGATTATAAGATCTTCGCAAAAATTTTGGCGAATAGAATAAAGTTGGGGCTTAAGAGTATATTACATCAGGGTCAATTGGGGTTTACCAGGTAGGAGTATTAGAACAGGGCATAGGCGAATTAAGCAGTTTATAGAAGAGGCAAAAAAGGGGGAGGGTGTTTTGGGGTTGGATTGGCAGAGTGCATATGATAAAGTGAATAGGGAGATGTTATTTGATATTCTGATTAGGCAAGCTTTTGGGGATGTGGTGGTGGGATGGGTAAGAACCTTGTATGAGGGAGCTTTAGTTTGTATGCAAATAAATAGGTGTGTGGGTAGAGGGGTTGAAATGCAAAGGGGGCTCAGACAAGGTTGCCCATTATCTCAAATTTTGTTTGCGTTGTTGCAGGATCCATTTTATAGATTAGTGGAGGTTGGTTTAGCGGAGGTAGTGAGGGATGTGGAGGGGGTAGGGAGCATCCTGGGGTACGTGGATGACAACGGTATTGGTAACTGTAGAGTCAGTTATTTGTAATGAATAGGTTGGTGGAATTTTTTGGGGAAGCTACAGGGATGCATGTTAATAAGGGGAAATCAAAATTATTGGAGGTAGGTAGCTGGGTGGGAGGAACGCTGGGGTGGAGGGAAGGATGGGGTTGCATAAAGTCAATAACCATTTGTGGTATTGTTTTCTGTGCTGAATCGGGGAGACGGAGGGTTAATTCTCAATTGGTTGTGGATGCGGCGATAGCTAGAATGCAAGGTTGGGGGGTTGGGGAGGTTACCTTATTGCAACGAGTGGTGGTTGTAAATGCCTTGGTGTATTCTAAGTTATGGTTTAGAGCAGTGGTTTATCCTTAGATGGAGGTGGATGTTGAGCGTTTATTGAAGCAGGTTTTGAATTATGTGTGGGGCAATAGGAGGCATTGGTTGTGTAGGGAGATAGTAGAATTGGGTGTCAGGTGGGTGGGGTGGGGTGGGCTTGGTGCCATTGAGGAGTAGGTTGAAAGGTGTTTTTGTATGGGATGAACTTTTGATGAGGGGAGGGGAACGGGGGAAAAGGTTTGGGCTAGTAATGAGAGGTGAGAAGGTGGTGGGGTGGGAGGGATGTTTTGTATTGTGAGGCAATGTTGAGAGCATTGTTGATAATGCCGGAGCCGGGGAGGTGTAGGGTCAGTCGTTTGGATTGGTTAGGAAAGGAAGAACGGGAGGTGCTGGGGTATGAGGTTTATCCATTATTTGATTGGAAGGGGATATGGAAGTGGTTTGGAAAATTAAAGGTACATCCAAAGGTCAGGGAAACGGGGTTTCGTTTCTTCCAGGGCATATTGGCATCTAGGGAGCAGTTACATATTATGGGGTTCGTTGGGGATAGGAGGTGTGTTAGATGTGGGGAGATTGATACGGCCTATCATGCGATTTATTTTTGTGAAAGTATGGAGGTCGTGAGGGTCTGGTTTGGGAGGCTTTTGAGAATGGTAGGGGGAGGGGGGTGTCAATTTTAAGGGCTTTGAGTTTAGATTTGGGGCAATTGGTGAAAGGCATACGTCGGGGGCTTCATACTATTTGGTTTTGGATTTTATACACATTTCGTGGGCAATGAGGGAGGTGGAGGGAATCGTTAGAATTAAGGCATTAGGTGCAGGTTTTTATAGGACCAAATGTAGGAATAGAGTTGTGTATGGTGATGCTTGGGAGACTGCTTTCAAACGAGAATACAGGGATTTAACGGTCCAGGATATGTGGAGGTTAATGGGGTGATCGAGGTTGGGGAAGGGGCGGGTGGAGGTTTCGACGGGAGGGGGTGGGAGTGGGTGAGGTAGTTTTGTAGGGGTAGCATAAGAGAATGGGGATGGGTAAGTAGATAGGAATGATAGGGCAGATAAATAAGGATGAAAGATTCACGATCGATTCGGATGTTAATAGGGGGTTCCCTTCTGTTTCGGTGGAATCGTTTAGGAGGTATTTTGTTTATGGTTCCTAGTTATGTTTCAGGAATGTTGGCAAATCAAAGTATGCCAGTTGTTAGGATGTATGTTAACAATATTTCGTTCTTTAATGTTCAGTATAATTAGGATACGAGTATAGGTTCATTTGGCGGAGTACCTTCAGTATGGTTAGGTATATTGAAAAATGTCATACTGGTATTGTGCCTATTGTATTTATACATGTAAAGGATTTTAGTGCAATTTCATGTTAGGTTTTTGACTATGCAAGGTGTGCCATGTCGGTACATTGTTATGGAAGTAATTATAGTTTTGTGTTATAGGTGGTTATCCATAATAGCAAGGGATATCTGGCCTTTTTTTAATTTGCTTGGTGGACAGGCATCTCATATAAAGTCGTCATCGTTAGGGTCACAGCTCTATTAAGTATGGTTAGGCTTAACCAACTCAAATAAATACAGATAAATAACTAAGTAATAATAAAAAAAAATTGTCATACTTTGGTGTATAACGGCCTATACTGCAGAGTTCAATAGAAATATACGGAAAAAACCCACCCCATCCCCAAAGCTATTAGAACTAGATAACAGGGGAAGGGATCTACGGAAAATACGACAGTACTAGATGCCATCATGACCAAATGGCAAGAAGTATTACACACACAGGAGGGTGAAAAGCCAGAGGACAGTGGGGAACAAGATACCCAAGAAACAGATAAATCAGAGGATAAAGAGGGGGAAAGGAAGGACGAGATAATAGAGAAACTAATGAAGACACTAAAAGAACTCTGAACAAAACCGGAGAAAAACGAAAAATGAAATCCTAAAAAGACAGAAGGGTCAAAATAAAAAAGAAAATAAGCACAGAAGGATCGGAAGAAATTAAACTAAGAAAACCAAAGAGAAATAACAAATACCAGCCAACAGAGAAAAAACAGTACTATAAGCCAAAGTACTTCAAACCATACAACAGTTATGGTTATAGGAACAGGTACGAAGTAGAGAGAGAAGACAGACCAAGATACTACAACAATCAAGAATATAAGAATAAGAATTTTTTCCAGGAAAGGGAAAAAGGGAAAGAATACTGGAGGAACCAGGAAAAACCTCCGCCCCCTTGGAAGAGGAAAAATTACTATCCAAACCAGGGACAAGAGAGGAAGACCTACTACCCAAATCAGGGAGGCTCGAAACAGTACAGAGGGGACGAAAGGGAGTACAAGAACAACTGGAGAAACTAGTAGTCTCGGAGGTGCCCCTGACAACACTGGAAAGGAAAATCCTTAGTAAAGGACTGTCCTTTGTTCCAGGACCCCCAAGGAGAAAAACAATAGAAAGAGATGTAAATGAGACACTGGACAGACTAGAGAACCAAATTAACAACGATTTTGAGAAAGCGTGGAACATGGATATGATGGGGATAAAAAGTGGGAAGAAAATAATACCCCTAACAGCAGAAAAATACATGAAACCACCATACATGACAAACACGCCTTTTAGAAAAATGCCAGGTCTAAAAAAGAACATAGAAAACATAAGAGAGAACATAAGAAAAGAGATGAGAACCTACAAAACGAGACCTAACCTGAAACAAAGAAAAACGGAGTCTGGATGAATTAGAAAAAAGAACAGACATGGTGATCAGCGACTCGGACAAGGGATCAGAAATTGTGGTATTCAAGACAGAAAACTATATTAAAGGAGGTGGTGTCGTAATCTTGAACACTGACGTTTACAGGAACAAAATGCTTAATCTACTTAATGACCCAGATACCTACAAACCTCTCACTACTAATCAAGTGGACAACCTCACCAAAACATTTCTTCACAAGACTCGCCGCATTCTGAGGGAATCAGAACTAGGAAAGAAACTTCTACACACCATTCCCAGCAACCCCAGACCTGCCAGAATGTACGGTCTGCCAAAAACTCACAAACCAGGTATCCCATTGAGGCCCATATCCTCGGGAATAGGCAGTGCTCCCCACCAAATCTCAGGAATTCTCGCTAACACCTCTAAAAACTTTTGGGCACCATCAGTCCAGCACATCTCAAACACTCTTGTGACCTTCTCAATCGCATTCGCAACATCAACATCAGAAACAAGAAACTCTCCAGCCTTGATGTAACATCCCTATTCACCAAAGTACCTACTACACAAGCTATCGATCTCTTGCGCAGGAAAATTGACGACTCGCTTGATCTTCCTCTTCCAGCCAGCGATTTCATCGACCTTGTTGAACTATGTGTGGGCTTTACATGTTTCTCTTTCGAAAACTTACTGCTTATGTGTTTATTTTTCCATATTAAAGCCGGAGAAAAACATGTGAAGAATAAAGACATACGAGAAAATAGATAAACCAGAGGAGTTACTCAAAGAAATTCAAGACAGGGGAAAGGGACTAATTATGGAGATCTACAATAATGAAGGAGAGAAGGGGACAATAAATGTAGCCCTAAGAGAGACTTTCCTTAGATTTGAGTCAAAGATACCCACATGTACTTTTTACCCAAGACACATAAGGAAAGAGACCAGGAAACAGGGACATTCAAGACAAGACCAGTATTATCAGGGTGCATGACACCAACAAGGCCAGTAGATAAAATACTGACGGCAATACTAATGCCACTGGTAGAATTACTGACTGACAGGATAAGAGATACAACACATTTCCTGAATATAATAGAAGATCTGAAAAGGAAATTGGGAAGAACAGAAGATATCAGATTAGTATCACTAGACATTGAGGCCCTGTATCCTTCGATACCACAGAAGGAAGCGGCAAAAATAGTGGCAAGTTTTTATAGACAGAATCTGGTTAAAATCCGAGGAAAACTATACCAAATGGGGATAAAAAAGCCTCCAGGGGAAAAACTAATAGAGAAATGCATTGAACATGTGATGAGAGACACGGTACTAAACTTTAACAAGGTAACCTACAGACAGAAGACTGGGACGGCAATTGGAGCATCAGTCTCAGTAGCGATTGCTGAAATATTTGTCCATGTTGTATTGGAAGAGGACCTGGACATGGAATACCTAGGCCTAATCTCATACAACAGGTACATCGACGACATATTTTGCCTTGTGAAAGGGGGAGATGGAAACATTCAAAAACTAAAAGATTGGGCAAACACCAGACACCCATCCTTAAAATTCACAGCCGAATTTCACCACAAAGAACTACCCTTTCTGGACACAACAGTCTACCTAAACGGAGAAAGAGAACTACAAACGAAAGTGTTTTACAAGAGAGGGAACGCCCACCAGTACCTTTTGTGGGATTACTCACATCCACGATCATTGAAACAATCACTGCCATATTCCTTAGCCTTAAGGATAAAACGAATTTGCAGTGAGGAAGGAGAATATAACAAGGCTTTGAGAGACATGTGGACTTTCTTCGAACTAAGAGGATACCCAGAGAGGACACTCAAAGCAGCAGAAGACAAAATCAACGAAACAAATAGACAACAACTCCTGAAGATTAGAAAGATAGGAAACGGAAGGAACATCCTTCCCCTCCTGTGTGACAGACCACTCCCGAGGGACTGGATGGAACAGGAGTTTGAAGGAGCCTCATGGGCGAAACACCTTCCCAAGGAGCCGCCGATGTTAGCCTGGAAGAAAGACGCTTCCTTGAAAGACACGCTAATACGAGCAGAGTTCCCAAAGAGAAGACACCTATGAAGAGACAGAGATAAGGACGGACACTTGGATTCCAACGGACGACTTGAGCTGTAGGATACGGTTTATAAACTGTTCCATGTATTTATGAATGTTTTTTTTTCGGGTGTATGTACTTTGGTTTATAATGTACAAAAGGTTTTTGATTAATTTTATTATAGTTGGTTCGGGGTGGGTCTTATTATTATTAATATAATATTTTTGGTTGTTGGCTTTTTGCCTGGTTAAGCAATAGTGCTCGCTAGCTTTCAGTTAGGTTCTTATTTATATGTTTGTGTATATCTGGATGGTTCACTATATATGAAATTTTAGTGTGTATTTTGGTATTTATGTGAATCATGAGAATTATATTTGGCGGTGGGTTTTAGGGTATGTTGTGGACATATTACTATATTTTTGCTAATGTATTTTATCATCATATTTTTAGTTGTTCTGTGGTTATTGGAGTTTTTTGTGCCAGATGTTTGTTGGTTCATGTCATAAGTGTGGATTAATGTATTGGTTTTTAAATAAAATATAAAAAAACTCAAACGTGCAGCTGAAAAATTTGTGCAGGAATTCCAGGGGTTCATACTGAAAAATTCGAACCCCAACAAGTGTGTGTGATGAAACAGGCCTGTTTTGGAAGAAAATGCCCAACAGGACCTTCATTACTCAGGAGGAAAATGCACAGCCAGGACACAAGCCTATGAAAGACAGACTAACTCTAATGATGTGTGCCAATGCCAGGTTTGATTTTAAAGTGAAGCCTTTACTGGTGTATCACTCAAAAAAATCCCAGACCCTTCAAGAGAAACAGTGTTAACAAGAATAATTTGTGTGTGCATTGGAAGGCTAACACCAAGGCATGGGTCACTACGGAGATTTTCAAGGAATGGATGACTGGAGTGTTTGGCCCTAGTGTGAAGAAATACCTCCTGGAAAAGAAATTGTGACTCAAGTGTCTCCTGGTACTGGACAATGCTCCTGCTCATCCTCACAACTTGGAAGAGTTGTTTCCTGACAACTTCAATTTCATCAGTGAAGTTCTTGCCTCCTAACACCACTCCTCTCATCCAGCCCATGGACCAGCAGGTCATTGCAAACTTCAAGAAACTGTACACCAAAGCAGTGTTTCCGAAGTGCGTTAATATGACAAATGACTGAATTGACCCTAAGAGAGTTCTGGAAAGATCACTTCAATATCGTGCATTGCCTAGGCTTATAGGTAAGGCTTGGGAGGAAGTGACTTCCAGGACTTTGAACTCTGCTTGGAGACCACTGTGGCCGGATTGTGTTGAAAAAAGAGATTTTGAAGGATTTGAGGCTGACCCTGACGACCCTGTGCCTGTTGTGGAACATGTTGTGGAAGATATTGTGGAATTGGGCAAGTCTCTGGGGTTGGAGGTGAGTGGTGAGGATGTAGAAGAGTAGTTAGTGGAGGAGCACAGGGTAGAGCTAACAACTGAAGAGCTGCAAGAGCTTTATCTGGAACAGCAACAGACCGCATCTGAGGTTATTGCTTCACAGGAGGAGGGAGAGAGAGAGAGAGAGGAGGAGGAGCCTTCTTCAGTGCTTAAGGAAATTTGTTCCAAGTGGAACGATGTGCAAAGTTTTGTTGAAAAACACCACCCTGAGCAAGCTGAAATGAGCCTTCTGTGCAACCAATTTAGTGACAGAGCCATGTTGTACTTCAGGAAAGTATTAAAGAGTCGCCAGAAACAGAGGACTGTGGACAGTTATTTCACCAGGCAGGGGTCTAGTGACTCAAGCTGGTCCTAGTGGCATTAAAAGGCCAAGAAGGGAAGTAACCCCAGAGGGACTTGTTACCTGAAGTCCTTTTAGAGGGATTCCCCTTCCAACCACTAACACCCTGCCCCTGTCATCCTCCCTATCTTCCAGATGCCTGCAACTCTTCAATAAAGGTAAGTACGTGTACGTGTGTGTACGTGTGTGTGTGTGTGTGTGTGTGTGTGTGTGTGTGTGTATATATATATATATATATATATATATATATATATATATATATATATTTGTTTTTTATTATTTAGTATGAATATTTTTGGGTGGAACGGATTAATTTTATTTACATTATTTCTTATGGGAAATAAGGTTTCGAATTACGCATTTTTCGTGTTAAGTAATAGCTCCTGGAACGGATTAATTACGTTAGTCGAGGGACCACTGTATATGTAAAGAGGTTCTTATGGGCGGGAGGGGGAGTGGGGGAGGGTGCTAGAAAGAGTGCATGGTGATGTCCGACAGTGGCGGACAGGGGCAGAGGGAATGAGGGAATCCTACCGTCACAGCTTTGCCACAAACCACCACAGATATGCATATATCAGTAAAGACCTCACCTTCTTGAGAAACAACATCCATAGCTTGGATGAGGACCATGCCAAACACTAGCTATCCCTCATCCAGGCTGCTGACTCACTCCGCATACAGGACCCCAGGGAATTCTGGGCTTTCATCCGGAAGGTCACTGGAGCCCCCCCAAAAAAAAAAAAAAAAAAAAAAAACTTCCAACACAGAACAAAATACTGTTGCATCTTTGACTAAAGATCCAGTTAAAGAACATTTTGTACAGTTGTTCTACCTAATATTATATCGTAAAGATCTCCATTGATAGCTAGATTGGAGACAGTGAACTTTATAATATTACCTGACACTGCAAATACCATGGTATATAAACAATCTCTGACACCTCCATTGTGAATATTATATTGTATATTTTGGTTAGGATCTTACATTGTGTGTATTTCACGTACTCATGTACCGCTAGTTAGGATTGGTTCAGCCCTTCATTGACTGGGTCACCCACTCGCTACCAAGAGGTTCCCCCCCTCTTGCATTCCCTTGTATGGGAACACCTCTTCAAGGGAGACTTCCTTGCTGTGGTGAAGAGGCTCTTGGTCTGAGGAATTGGACCTCTTGGTAGTCTTCCTCAGACCGAACCTAATTATCCCCCAATCCTCCCTCCCATCCTCCCTTTCCTCCTCCTCCCTACCTCCCTCCCTTATTCCCTTCCCATTTATAACCTGTGGGATTTTCTCCACAGGCATTCTGGTTTCTAGGTAGGGGATGTGTACTGGGGGGTGGTGGCCGAAGGAGGTATGCTTTGTGGTGGGTGTCCGGCCGCCCTCTCGTCCGCAGAGGTGGCTCGGTGGATCTGAGGTTGCTATCCCGGATTCCTGGTTTACTGGCATGAAGGGTAGGGTATGGCACGGGTTCCATGCTGCATCTGCATTACTTGCGGTGCTGAGGTCCTCTTGGGCATGGAGGGGGATTTACGCCCCTTTCATTCCTCCTCAAGAGCTATTCCTCCACGTTCTTTTCTTTTATTAAAAATGTAAAGAAAGAAGTAACCTAACCATGGACGACCCAATCCATGAACCTACTACCCCCGGGCCCCTTCCTGTTACCACACCCAGTTCTGACCCTACCTCGTTCTTGGACCACTCTTCAGAGCCTTCCAGTACCTCTTTGCTGGTGCCAGTTCGTCACCTGCTTCAGGTACCGGGGTTCAGACTGTCCCCTTTGATACGTCTGACCGTCGCTCTTCTCTGACCTTGCTTCTGGCTTCTCCCTCTATGTTGCAGCAATTTTCTGGTTGCTCACCCATCCCACGTCAGACAAACTCCAGTCCCACATCTAAACGACCAAGACCCTTACATGACGATTCGACACTGCAATCTCATTCATCTCAGAAACGACCAGCTCACCACGCACTCCCCTTAAACACTTTCTTTCACACTATACAATGGACAAAGTTTTTTTACGCTAAGACAGACTTCTACTGCCTATCTTTCCGATCATAGTATATTGGTAAGGCTCCCCTATGCCATGTAGGTAAAGATATCCCTTTCACACTCTCAAGATCAGTACTCGCATCATCACGATCCAGAATGCTGGCCAAGCTCGAGATCTCTCTCTCCTTATGACCATTAACACTATTCCTATCACTATTGAAAAACATCATTCTCCCAATTCTTTTAGTGGTACTGTCATTTTACCCCACACCATTGTCCAACAGAATTTCCAGACATGTAGTGATGACATTTTGGAGCAGCTTGAGCTCCAAGACCTCCCTATCCTCAAAGTTGACACTTTTGTCCTCCCTGCCTGTAGGCAATATAGCCATGAAGGAAAAGTGGTATATAATTGGGGGTTAAGGTTGTTCTGTTCAGCCGGGATCATTCGATTGTTCTGCTCGTGCTTCCATCTAGTGGGCTGAGGCAGAACCCCCCCCCTTCTCTGGTAGCATTAACCTTACCTGGTGTGGAGCAGAACTGGGAGAGTTGCTTCACCTCCACTCTTCTCCTGATCAGGTAAGGTGATCTACCAGGAGTAGTTTTTTTTAGTGGTTGTGGTTTTTATGGTTACCAGTAATGTCTTCCATCTTACAAGTGAGCCAGCTATTCTTTTTCTTTCTTAAATGTTATGTTTGCTTACTTGTGGTAACCACCTTTTATTTTTCTTATTAGCTCTGCTGCTGGCCTGGTCCGCTTGTACAGACGCTTTGATTTAAAGGAGCAAGATATACGTCTAAGCTGACTTATCTACTGATTACACACCCACTTCTACATCTTACTTACCGCAACCAAGTGGCTTAGGAGTACCACAAACATTATCCAGGATAACCTACCACCATCTCTTCAAAACCGGAGACCTGTACTGGGCATTATAATCTCCTATTAGACATCCTGCCAGAACCACAACAGCCTATTACTTTTTTTATATATATCTTAAGTAAAACTCTGAAAATCTTTTGTTTATTTCCTACCCAAGAGTCTTTAATTTTTTTATTATTAATTTTTCCCATTAAAGTGTATTCGGAAGGAAGGCATTCCCCTGACAATAGCTCATTTAACATTTGACTGCCATGAACTTCCGCCCTCTGTCTACATTGCGGGATACTGTTCCCAAGTTTGTAAGGTGATCCCTACACGGCAACAGCGTTTTGGTCATCCGGCAAAATATTGCAGGTCCATGGCCGAATGCCCAGTCTGTGGTGCTGACGACCATGCCAATCCTTGTAGTCTACCTCCCTCTTTCCTTAATTGTCGTGAGGCACACCCATCTTACTCTCGCCGTTGTCAAGTGTACTTAAATGAGCGTGAAATCCGCTGTCTCAAAGAGGCGGAATATTTCCCATATGCTATGGCTGTCATCTACGCCTTCAAGGGAGACTTTCCCGTATATCCTATTATCGCATTGCTAAACGTCATCCCTCTTCTGGAGTCACCCCTGTCTCGAATTCCTTTGCTGTCCTAGGTTCCGAGGTCTCTACCTCGGCACCCCTTTCTGTTCTCACCTCTACCTCGACTCACTCGCATAGTTGTGTGTCTACCTGCCCTCGTCCAACCCCTCCTCATCGCCCCTTTCCTCAGAAGCCCACCAAAAAATCCCCATTGTTAAACTCTCCTCTAACCCCTCCTTCCCTTCTCCAACCTGCACATTTTTCCTTCCCAGTTTCTGTGCCTTGTTCTTCACTTCCAACTAGTTCTGTAACGTGTAGAGGTTCATTCTCCTCCTCGTTCAATACCATCATCCCCTGTCCCCTCCCAAACCCCTTCGACAGTTTCCTCTTCCATTTATACACCCACAACTTTAGTACAGTCCGTAGTCTCCCCGATTGTTGCTCATCCCCCTCCTCCCATCTCTAATGTGGTCCCACATCCTGCATCTTTGTCTTCCGAAATGCTGGAAGCTATCGCAGAATATATTATGGAGACTGGAACTTTGATGGACACCGCTCCACCTCCGGTTCCTCCTCCTCTCTCTTCTCCATCTACACCCCTCCTTCCTTCACAGCATCCCACTCCTTCTCTGCTTACAAGTCTTCTGCTGCCTCCACACGTGGACTTTTCTAACCCTCCTTGTCCATATTTATTATAATCAAAAGAATCGCTAAACCACAAGGGTTATGCAGCTCCTTGTCCATAGATTCCTCTACCTTCGACTTTTATTTTTCTCTTCATAAATCATGGCTTATTTGCAGTGGTATATACAAGGCCTCAGGGGTAACGAGGGTGAGCTTCAGGTGTTGCTCTCCCAGTTTTCCCCTGTTGGTGTGTTTACAAGAACCCAAATTACACTCAACTGTTATCCGTCCCTTTTCGGGCTTTGATTTATTAAATTCATCGGATCCCTTTTCCAATGGAACCTTTAACGAAAGTGCTCTTCTTATATGCACTGGTATTCCATACCGTCAGCTCTATGTTCATTCTTCTTCCATTACACTGCAGCCCGTATCCACTTGAATAAGTGGTATACACTTGTTTGTATCTCTCCCCTTCTCGGGCATTGTCTATCCCAGATGTTGCTTTTCTGGTTTCTTCCTTGCTGCTACCCCTGGGGGGAAGGTCGCAGTGTGACTCCTGTGGTATTCAGTTGGAGGCATTTCTTGCTTCTCTCCCCCCTCCATGTTTTAAATACGGGTACTCCCACCCATTTTGATCCTCGAACTCATTCTTTCTCTTGCATCGATCTCTCCATCTGCTCTTCTTCAACTGTCCTCGACTTCACCTGGTCTGTCCTCCTGGACTTACATGACAACAATCATTTTCCAATCATCCTTACTTCTCCTTCGTATTCTCCACCTCCTCGTAGCCCATGCTAGCAATTTGACCGGGCGAATTGGGACCTTTACGCACATCTTACTGCTTTTCATGAGGCTCCTTCCTAGTCCTCCATTGATGAGGTTTTACATCTCTTCTCGTCCTCCATCTTAACTGCAGCTTCACATTCTATCCCCCAAACGTCGGGCAAGCATTCTCAGAAGTGAGTGCCTTGGTGGTCTCCTGCTTGTGCTCGGGCAGTATGTTTGAGACTCGCTGCATGGGGCAGGAACTGGTATAACAGAACTAGAGAGAGACTCCTTGATTTTTAAGCAGAGGAGAGCAATTGCTCGCCGTGTCATACGTGACGCTGAACGCACTTGCTGGCGAGATTTGTTTTGTTGCGAACCCTGAACAAGATAATAGGGTTGAGTGGTTGACGGGCCACTTGGGTACTGCACGTCCAGTATTACTGGGCTGCAGTGCCCGGGGTGACGTCACCACAGAATGTCAGGGCAGAGAACCTGTCAAGAGTATGGTCCACGACTTGACTGAGGAACGTGGCTACTTCACTGAGCTGTGGATGACACCAGCTGGACTTTCATTCAGTCCGTTGACCGCAGTTCCTCGCTGGCTTCTGTTACCTACGAGTCTCACCTAGTCTGTTGAAACCCGGTGAGCGTTGTGTCAGGTGACACAGAAGTGTGGAACATTATGGTGGTGTACCCCGGTGAGTGTTGTAGTGTCAGGTGACCTCAACAAGGAAGTTGTGTGGAACATGTGTAGTGTAACCCAGTGTGTTTAATGTCAGATGACGCAGTGAAAAGGAAGTATTTGAGACAGTGTCATGACACGGAGTAAAGGAAGTACAGAGACGTAGTGTTATGACAGAGCAAAGACAGTATCGTGGATGTACCACGGAGATGGAGTGTCATGGAACACAAAGAATAGGTGGTATCATGGGACACGATGGAGTGTCATGACACTGGGTTTGGTAGTGTCATGTGTGACACGGTGATTGCAGTGACACGTGACATTGGACGCTATGGGGTCCTACTGTTTACTTTGTAATTTGATGTGTGATAGTCGTGAGATTTAACAATTTTTTTTATCCTTTTAGTACAAATTAAATTACACTTATTGTACAAAAGATCATTCTTATATTTTATATGTACAAAGGTTGTACTCTTATAAAGATATATATTTTTCACTAGTAAAAAAATATAACATAAATTAATGTGTATTTTTATATACCCCGGACAATAACCTTTATTATATTATTACAGTATTGCAATGTTGGTTATGAGAGCAGAATCCCTTAGATATCAGGCCGAGTAATCGGGTTTTGCCTAGCTCTTAACTAATATTGTAATACGTTTCGACCGTCACTTCAGCTTCCTCGATGAGTGCAGTCTGGAAGAAAGTGAGGAAATTGAGTGGTAAATTCTCCCCCGACCCGGCTCTTGTTCTTCAGGTTGCCGGTGTCGATATAGCACACCCTCTTGCCGTTGCCACTGAAATTGGTAATCATCTGGTCCGCATTTCTCAGGGGCTCCATCTATGCCCCTCGTTCCTTTCTTCCAAGTCTGCCAGCGAGTTAAAGCCCTTAGATTTTTCTTCTCTCGAAGAAGATTCTTATAAAGTACCTTTTACCCTTCAAGAACTGGAGGCAACACACACTGCTTGCCGATCATTGGTAGCTGGGCCAGACAGCATACATATTCGTATGCTACAGCATTTACATCAGTCTGCTCTTGCTGTCCTCTTACGAATCTTTAATCTTATATGGTAGCAAGGAGTTATTCCCCAGCTGTGGAAGTCTGCTATTGTTCTCCCCTTTTTGCAAACCAGGTACTACGGGACATGATACCTCCCACTACCGTCCCATCGCTCTTACCAGTGCAGTTTGCAAAGTGATGGAACGTCTAGTTAATAGAGTTTGATGTGGTATTTAGAGACGCACAATAGTCTCTCCACTAGTCAATATGGCTTTCGTAAGGGCCGTTCTGCCATTGACCTTTTACTGTGCTTGGATACGTATATTCGTAATGCCTTTGCTAATAGCCACTGTTATCGCCATCTTTTTTGACCTTGAGAAGGCTTATGACAACTTGGAGTTATATCATCTTGACCCAGGCCCACTCCTTAGACCTCCAAGGCAATCTACCATTTTTCCTTAAGGCCTTCTTAACTGAAAGACATTTCTGTGTCCGGGTTAGTAATGAGCTTTCCCCGGAGTTTGTCCAAGCTGAAGGTGTCCCCCAGGGTTGTGTTCTGAGCACAACACTTTCTCCTTGCTATAAATAATCTGGCATCTGTTCTCCCATCCAATATTTGGTCATCGCTTTGTTTACTTTGCTATAGCTTGTGCGGGTGCTGACTGTCACCTCATTGCAGTTTCCCTCCAGCATGCCATCAACCGGGTTTCCGATTGGGCCAAAACTCACGGGTTTAAATTTTCTAGTGGCAAAACTCTCCAAATTACGTTTACTAGTGGTCTCTGATCATCCATTGTACCTATACGGCTCACGTATCCCAGAACGTGATATTACATTACCTCTCTGAAGGCAATTTGTCATACTCGGCTGAACCTCATTAAAACCCTAGCACATCTTTCATGGGGGGCTGATCGTAGAACTCTCCTTCGCCTGCATTCATCCCTAATTTTATCGAAACTATTATGGTGACCAGATGTATTCGGCGGCCTCTCCTGCTCCTCATTCCAGCATTAAGCCCATCCATCACCAGGGATTGCGTTTATGCCTTGGTGCTTTTCGTTCTTCCCCAGTTGAGAGCTTATATGTAGAAGCAAACATTCCATCTTTGTCCGATCGTCGTGATGCACATTGCCTTCGCTATTATGTCTCTCTCATGACCCACAATCCTTCCATGTATAGGATTGTCACAGATGTTAGTACTCTATTTGTTCGTCGACCCTTTTTACTTCGTCTCTTTTTCTCTTCAACATTCGCTCTTGTCTTCCCTTCAGCTACCACCTTTCTATGTTCATGTGGCATCTCCCTTTTCCCTACCCCCGTGTCTGTTCTTTTCCTCTATCTTGCAAGAAAGCTCAACTACCTATGGTGGCTTCTCGCTCTTTTTCTATACCACTTTTGCTCTCATTCCCATGCCATCGCAGTGTACACCGATGGTTCTAAGTCATCTGACGGCTAGCATATTTACGGCTGAATTGTATGCCATTCTTTTGGCACTTATCTGTATTGCTCCTATGCCTGTGTCACCATTTGTGGTCATTTCAGACTCCCTTTGTTCTTTACAGGCTATCCGAAAATTTGATACACCTCACCCTCTAGTTCTTCGTAGCCAACTTCGGTTACGCCGTATCTAGCAAGTACAAAGATAGTGGTTTTTGTTGGGTTCCTGGTCGTGTTGACGTACAGGGCAATGAACAGGCAGACACTGCTGCAAGGTCAGCAGTACATGACCTTCCAGTTTCATATAGAGGTGTTCCATTCACGGACTATTTTGCTGTCATTCCTACCCACCTTCGCACCCGTTGGCAACAATGTTGGTCTGACCTGCTAAATAAACTTCAATCTATTAAACTGAGTATAGGTTTCTGGCCGCCTTGTCACCAATGTCAAGGTTGGGAGACTACACTCTCCCGTCTTCGCATCGGCCACACTCTTTTTACTCTCGGGTATCTCATGGAGAGGCTCCCTGCCCCTCTCTGTGAGCACTGTCAGGTTCCAGTGTCTGTTCGCCATATTCTGTTGGACTGCCCACTATCAACGAGCACGCAGAATTTGCCTCCAACGGCGTCTGCACTCTGCGGCCCTTTCTTTACCTTCCCTTCTTGCTGATGGACCCTCCTTTAATCCTGACTCTGACAGCAACTGACATACTACACAAACTCTGAAGATTATGTCTAGTACTTCCCTCAGTCCCTCGTCCTTGAATCTCTTGCTACCCTTTATCCCTGCACTATCCACTGCCCTGCTGCACTTCATACCCTACTAATCATCCCTCTCCCTTTTACAACCCATTCTCCCTGCATCCTGTCCTGCTGCACTGTATAACCCCTGTAGTTTAGCGCTTCTTTTGATTATAATAATAATTGTATGGGAACACCCTTCAGGTGCTAGTGGTCTCAATTATTAATCTCTCCCTTGCATTGAGAATATACATGCGACTTATTGATGGATATATCACGTTAAAGCTGGCATAGACGTACTATTTGTGGTATACGTCCCTATAAGGTTTTAATGTTTGCATTACAGGAATTTATAAATTCTCAGTGGATTATTGCGACTGATAATTTTTATATACTTGTACATGTCTGATGTGAATAGTACTACAGTGGACCCCCAGATTACAATGGTGTCGGATAACGATAAATTTGGAAGACGATACATATTTCCGTAAAAGTAATAATGGTTTGGTAAACAATGATCCAGTCGGAAAAGTATATTCATCTTGGATGCGTACACGTGCCCTGGGACGGCACAACGCTCCATCTAGTACACGTGCCCTGGGACGGCACAACGCTCCATCTAGTCAGTGTGCCATTGTTTACCAGCGCAAGTGAGCACCACCCCCGCCAACCACGCAATCATACATTTTGTAATTTTTCCAATGTTTTTAGTGCTTGCAACTGCTAAATAAGCCACCATGGGTCCAAAGAAAGCTCCTAGTGCCAGCCCTCTCGAGGAAAGTGAGAAATTCGGTAGAACTGAAGATCATTGCAAAATATGAAAGGATTGCGTATGGTTGATCAGGTCAGGATATGGCAAACCCTATTCAACCATCGCTACCATTCTGGCCAAGGCAAATCAAATTAAGAACGCTGTTGTTGCGAAAGGTGCAAATATGATCACAAAACAGATATCGCAAGTGCTGGAAGATGTTGAAAATTTGTTGTTGGAGTGGATCAACGAGAAACAATTAGCAGGAGATAGTGTTTCGCAGGCAATAATATCTGAAAAATCAAGGCAGTTGCATGATGATCAAGAAAATGCCTGCAACGAGTGCTGAAGTGAGCAAATTTAAAGCCAGCAAAGGCTGGTTTGACAGATTTAAGAAGCGTAGTGGCATACATAGTGGGATAAGGCATGGTGAGGCAGCCAGTCCTGACAGAAGTGCAGCTGAAAATTACGTGAATGAATTTCAAAGCTATGTAAAAGGCTGAAGGATTTACACCTGAACAAGTGTGTGACAAAACAGGCCTGTTTTGGATGAAAATGCCAAACAGGACCTTCATTACACAGGAGGAACATGCACTGCCAGGACAAGCCTATGAAAGACAGGCTAACTCTTATGTTGTGTAGTAATGCTAGCGGGGATTTTAAAGTGAAGCCTTTAGTGGTGTATCACTGAAAATCCCCGAGTGTTTAAGAGATGCAGTGTCGCCAAGGCTAATTTGTGTGATGTGGAAGTCTAACAATAAGGTATGGGTCACTAGGGACATTTTCCTTGATTGGTTCCATGAAGTGTTTGGCCCCATTGTGAAGAAATATCTCTAGGAAAATAATTTGGGCCTTAAGTGCCTCCTGATAATGGACAATGCTCCTTGTCATCCTCCAGACTTGGAAGAGCAAATTGTGGAGGACTAAGTTTATCAAAGTGAAGTTCTTGCCCCCTAATACCACTCCTCTCCTCCAGCCCATGGACCAGCAAGTCATTTCAAACTTGAAAAAAAACTACACCAAAGCAATGTTTCAAAAGTGCTTTGAAGTGACCTCAGACATTAATATGACCCTAAAAGACTTGGAAAGATCATTTCAATATCCTGCATTGTGTAAACTTATAGGCAAGGCTTGGGAGGGAGTGACTACCAGGACTTTGAACTCTGCCTGGAGAAAATTATGGCCAGACTGTGTCCCAGAGGGATTTTGAAGGTTTTGGGGATGAGCCTCAGAACCCTGAGCCTGAGCCTGTTGTGGAAGAAATTGTGGCACTGGATGTTAGTACTAAGGATGTGGAACAGTTGGTGGAGGATCGGGAAAACGTCAAGCAGACGTATCTGTGGCCACCCGACGTGGACCTGGCCGCCCAAAAGGATCGAAGAGCAAAAGTGCTCAATATGTGGCCACCCTAGATGTGGCTACCTCTAAGGCCACCCTAGATGTGGCCAGCACTGATATTGACAGTAGTGTTCCGAGTGACATTTCAGTGCCAACACCTTCACGTGGTCAGGTGTCAAGTGCCAAACAGAGAATGTCATTATTTGAAAACAAACCTTAATATTGTTAATAGGAGAACGTTGGCATTGTAATTTAGTACAGTAGACCCTCATTTAGCACGGTAGTTACGGTCCTGAAAACATCGTGTTAGGTAAAATCGTGTTAGATAATTAGAAGAACTTAGGGGAAAAATAGGGTTATGTTCCTGGGAGTCCCCAAAAAGCCAAACTAAGTTTTTTTTTAGACCAACAGATCTTGCAAAAATTGAAGGCGAATATGCAATTGTAGTTCATTGTCATAATATATTACTGCTTAAGACTACAAATGCAATAGAAATAATGGTATTTCGTACCATAAATTGTGGATGATTGTAAAGAGTGGAGAGTTATGCTGTGGCCCTACTGGGATGAGGTGGACGGTAGAGGTTCTGGTACTGAAGTCGATGGTTGTAATAGTGTGTCTAAGTCATTCAGCCAAGCGAGTCAGTCAGTCAAGTCAGCCAAGCGAGTCAGTCAGTCAAGTCAGCCAAGCGAGTCAGTCAGTCAAGTCAGTAAGTCAGTCAGTCAAGTCAGTAAGTCATTCAGTCAAGTCAGTAAGTCATTCAGTCAAGTCAGTAAGTCATTCAGTCAAGTCAGTAAGTCATTCAGTCAAGTCAGTAAGTCATTCAGTCAAGTCAGACTTATATTTACCTCTTTTTGTGTACACAAAGATTTATCAAAATGCAATGAAAATGATAAAATATATGTAAATAAACAGCAAGCTTCCTGATTATTGTTGTCCTGTACACACATGAATCAAACTGAACGCTGGGAGGGATGCGCGAGTGGGTGAGGGTTGCTGGGGATAGCAGTAGAACTCCCCCACGGACTCGATGGTTTAACCCACCGCAGGCGACCGCACGCTCAAAAAAAAATTCCCCTCCAGCGAATCGCGTAATATAAGGTTTACGTCTTGTTAGATAAAAATGTGGCGCAATTCTTCAATCGCGTAATACCCAAAACTCGCAACATAAAGTCGTGCTAAATGAGGGTCTACTGTACATTACATGATTAACAAAAAAGTCACAATACCATGACTGGAATACACAAATAACCTGCACATAGGAAGAGGAGCTTACGACGATGTACAGACCCAACAAGACACTCAAGGAGTACTGCACTCCTACATAATTAGTGGCGAGAGGGTGTGCGCTCTGAACGCTGGTGGAAGTTGTACGAATTAATGGTTTTCCACAACATAGTGGATAGACGCTGGAGACAGGTGAATACTGTGTGTGGAGGTATTGAAGGGGGGGGCTATATACCCTACCAATGCAGCTGTGTTGCTACCAGCGATCATACGGGATACATATTGCATTGGGCATGAAGAGATCTACAGTATATCCCTGAATGGTGCAATGAGGGTGTTTGTCAAGTTTGCCTCATCCGGTGCTTATGAAAGGACGATTGACAAATTTCAGGAAGTATGTATGTCTGTTAACCCTGGTTTGGATGTATGCCTCCATGATGTGTCCAAACACTATACATGGGTGAGGGCAAGAAATGTGCCCTTCAAAGTGACCAAGGAAGATATGAGGGATACCTTTGCAAGACTTAGCGTCATACATGCAGTATCAATCGGCAGGTGGACAGAGGGGCTTTATGCTGGGTTGCTGGAAGGAGCGTTTTCCCTGAAGATGACTGAGGATGCAAATCCCGTCTTGTGTGATGTTGGAGGGTTTTCGCACACAGACCTATGTCACATACGTTGGTCAACAGAGAACATGAAGGATCTGTGGAGCCTGTGGGCACGTGGTGGCAACGTGTGGGAAGATGTCACAGCAGGAGCATATGGGACATGAGAATGGTGGAGGTATGCCGAATGTGCCGGCTGGGAAGCCAGTTGAGCAGGATAAAGTGACCAGAGAGGCCATGGGCATGGTATCTTCTGGAGCTTGGAGTGATATGGTGGACTGAGGAGAGGGTACACACCTTGTCGGGTGCCTCCCAGGTGGAGGAAGTGGTTGTCTTTGGGTCTGCTGGAGCCCCTGCACGAGGTGCTTTCGAGATATGATGAACAATCCCCTGGTGGAGGCGATGCAGGGTGGTGTTGCAGAGTTGAGTACGCCAGTGGTGGGTGCTGATGGTGGGGAGAACAGTGAGGGTGTTCACGGGTTGAATTTGCAGGAGCAAGAGGTGGTGGCGGAAGTGCACAGGAATGAGGGTGAGGATGTTGGTAAGGTTGTGGATGATATGGAGGTGATGGGTGTGTCCTGTAAATGACAGGGTGAGGAATGTGATAGTGATATGTCCTCACACCAGGTCAAAGGGACCTGCAAAAAACCCTGGGTGGATGTAGTTAGGAAAGGTAAGGGTGTGGTGAAAGTAAGGGAAGGGGTACAGGGGGACAAGGGATGTAGTGAAAAGGTGGGTGTACTGAAGGGCGCAGGTCCCAAGGTGCAGAAGCAGAGGAAAACCCTCACTGCTGTATTTAAGTGCTTGATGATGAACGTGAATGGCCTCAGAGTGGAGGTCAAACGACGGTGGGTTGAGGTGTTCTTGAAACGGTTGAATGTTAATGTGCGTCTCCTACAGGAACACAATTTTAGGTTTGGAAGGGATTTGACATTGGCAGGGAATCGGGTATATCCGGGAAGTTCGGAGTGCTTCAAGGGTGAAGTGGCTGTGGGGATTAGAACCAGCCAGCCCCTTTCTACTGTTAGCTATGGAGGAAGGGGGAGGGTGGAAGGTTTATGGGGAAAGGTCAGGGTTTGTTTTGTGGGGGTCTACATGCCGGCAGTGTATAATAGGAAAACGAAAGAGGATTTTGTGAGGCAGGTGTTGGTCTACCATCTCAGGGGTTTGCCATTAGTGTGTTATAGGCGGTGACTGGAATTGTGTGCCGAGGGTGAAGGGTGCATCCTCTGGATGCTCCAGGAGTTGTTTGGGGATATAGAGGTTAGGGATGTTGTCCAAGGAGATGGCAAGAGGGTAGAGTACACTTTACTTGCTGGGATTATACAGCCAGGATGGATAGATTATGTGTTTAGGGTCGTGGAGGTGGGGAAGGTGGATTGTGTGGATGTTGGGTTCTCGGACCAAAGGGGAGTGTTAGCTGAGCTTAGTTGGCCTGGTGCAGTGCAAACCTACTGGAGTTACTGGAAATATGGAGAACTGGAGAAACTAGTAATATCAGAAGTTCCTCTTACTGACTATGAAAAGTGTCTTGAGTAAAGGACTGTCGTTTGTACCGGGCCCTCCGACACTTAAAACACTAGAGAAGAACAGAGGAAACGATCATGAAACTAGAAAAACAAATTAATACAGATTTTGAACGAGCCTGGATTAGAGATATGACAGGGGAACATGGGTACAAGAAAAGAGTAACTCTTTCTACTACAGAAAAATACATGAAACCTCCACCAGTAGATACAATACCTTTTAAGAAACTACCTGGCCTAAAGAAGAAACCCGAGGAAATGAAAACCAGAATACAAGGCAAAAACCACGGCAGATGGAGACCAAACCTAAAGAAAAAGGAGAAAATCTGCCTAGATAATTTGGAAAAATAAAAGAGATGATATCGTAGTTTCTGATGCGGGTAAGGGGTCAGAGATTGTAGTCTTCAAGGCATCTAACTATATACGGGCAGGAGAGAAACATGTAAAAAACAGATACATACGAAGAAGTCGGAGAACCAGATAAACTAAAAGAAATTCAGGAGAGGGGGAAAAATTTGATACTTGGAATATATAACAATGGAGAAAAGGGCACAATGACAGTAGCATTAAGAGACTCATTCCTGAAATTTAAGTCCAAAATACCTAACATGTATTTTCTGCCGAAAACCCACAAGGATAGGGACATAGAAACAGGAACTTTTAAGACAGCCGGTACTCAGGCTGTACAGCCCCAACCAGGCCAGTTGATAAAGTGATGACTGCCATATTGATGCCCCTCCTGGAACTTCTTCCCAACAGAATTAAAGATACAACCCACTTTATAAACCTGATGGAGGAGACCAGGAAAAACATAGGCGTAGTGCCAGAGGACCTGCAACTAGTATCTCTGGACATAGAATCACTATACCCCTCAATTCCACAGATAGAAGCAGCAAGAGTGGTAGCAGAATTTTATCGAGAAAACCTAGACAAGATACGAGGGAGACTTTTTTCACTGGGAGTGAAAAAACCACCGCAAGCAGAAATAATCCCAAGACTATTTCCCATATAATGCGAGATACAATTCTAAAGTTTAATGGGATCACATACAGAAAACAGGTACAGCAATTGGGGCATCAGTTTCAGTAGCTGTGGCTGAAATCTTCGTCCACGTAGTCTTGGAAAAGGGAATGAATAAAGAAGAAATGGGATTGATCACATACAATAGGTATATCGACATTTTTTGCATAATCAGAGGGGAACAAACAGTAGAGAGATTTAAGAATTGGGCAAATACGGTGCACCCATCTTTGAAATTTACATCAGAACAAAATGATAAAGAACTCCCTTTCCTGGACACAGTGGTATACCTGAACGAGAGAAAACTACATACAAAAACGTACTACAAACCAGGAAATGCGCACCAATATCTACTATGGACTTCCTCCCACCCCAAATCTTTGAGACAGTCTCTTCCATACTCACTGGCTCTTAGGATTAAAAGAATCAGCAGCGAAGCGGAAGAACTCAGGAAATCCCTAGACAAGATGTGGCATTTCTTTGAACTCAGAGATTACCCAAGAGAAGTTCTCTCGACAGCAGAAGAGAAATTATCAAGAACTAGCAGAGAGGAACTCCTCAAACCAATGATCAAGAAAGGGGATACGAGAACAGTACTACCGACTTTGTACAGCCAACAACTTCTGCAGATCTACAGACAAGAATTTGGAGGCTTATGTAACTGGATGAACCAGGAATTCAACGAGGCTTCTTGGGTAGACTTCTTCCCAAGGGAACCACCAATGATCGCCTGGAAGAAGGATGCATCAATAAGAGAAGTTAATCAGAGCGGAATTCCCGAAGAAGCGAAGAACCACAAACGAATAACACAAGGACATGAAGGCCGACCGGAAAACTTGGCTGGTTTGAGGGGACTGCCAAGGCTGCCATTTGGAACTACTATAGGAGAATGAGTAGACGATTATCGTTTGAGGTATGGCTTGCAGACATATCTTGAGGGGCAATTAAGGGAATGTTATGAAGGGAGAGGGGAGGCCCAGACTAGGGCTGGAGAAATAGCAGAATTGTGTGCGAGACTGAGACATACAGAATGATAGGTTTAATGCAGTACGGATTAGAGTGAGAGTGGAGGATGTACTCTGGGGCAATAAGCCTTCAGCGTCGGTATTGTGCAGTTTTAGGAAGAGGTAGAAGGGGATGACAGTTATGTCTTTGAAGGTCAGCAAAAATGTTGGGGGATGTGTAATTATTCAGAGCATTGGTTTTGAAGGGGGTTGGAGGAGCACACAGGTGGAGTTGATAGTAGGCCCATAGTGTTGGAAGCGATTAGAAGTAGAATCAGTGATGAGGAAAGGGTGGTCATGGAGGGGGAAATCATGGAGGTGGAGGTGTGGAACGCTGTACAGGGTACGAGTCTGGGAAAGGTCCCCGGGGATAGATGGGCTTCCAAATTATTTATATATCTGTAATTGGGAGGCCTTGCAACCATGTTTATTGGGACTATTTAATCAGATGAAGGATGGAGGTATCATGGGTGAGACCCAGAGAACTGGAGTAGTGGTGCTCGTGCCAAAAGGTGGTTGCACGGATTATAAAATCTTTTATAGAATTTTGGGGAATAGAATGAAGGCAGTTTTGGGGCATGTTATTGAAAGTTGTCAGTATGGAATTTTAGGGTGTTGTATGAGCAAGGGGCATGATTGTATTCGAGATTTTATCGAGTGTAGGCAGGAAGAGGGTACTGGGATTAGACTGGTAAAAAGCTTATGATAAAGTAGAGGGATATGTTGCTGTTGATTCTGGGGAGACACGGTTTTGGGGATGAGATTGTGCAGTGGGTTCATACTTTGTATAATGGGGCACAGGGAAGGTACAGTTAAATAGGAAATTAGGGTCAGATCTGCATATGGGTCGGGGGCTGAGAAAGGGGTGCCCCTTTTCGTAGATACTTTGTTTACAAGATTCATTTTATAGGTTAGTGGCTGAGGGTGAGAGGGAGGGCGAGAAGCAGCAGGGGGAAAAGAACGAAGGGGCTGGAATCCTGGGATACGTCGATGACACTACTGTTTTAGTGGCTGGGGATAATCTCCCTTTTTTGGGAGGCAACAGGGATGGGGGTTAATAGGAAGAAATCAAAGTTTTTGGAGATAGGGTTGTGGGAGGGAAAGGGTATGGGGGAGAAGTATGGGTGGAGTAAGGTGGACAGCCTGAAAATTTGTGGGGTCTATTACCAGAATGAAACACTTAGGGCGAGGGAGGAGAATTCTTTGGCTGTTGTAGGAGGAGCTTTGCATAGGTTGCAGGCTTGGGGGGGGTTAACCATTTTGCAGAGGGTTATAGTTGTAAATGCTTTGATATATAGTAGGCTCTAGCATGTGGCTGCCATTTACCCCATGCTCCCGGGGGATATAGAAAGGTTGCAGCAATCGTTATAAGGTATGTATGGGGGTATGGAAGACATTGGGTAGGAAAGAATGTAGTTATGATGAGGGTGGGATTGGTGGGGGATGGGACTCTTTCCTTTGAGGTGGTGGTTGCAGGGGGTGTATGTAAAGCACAGGTTTTTGGGGTATACAGGGCTGTGGGGTTTGAGGGTGCAAAGGGTGATGGTGGATGTTAGACAATAGTGGGTGGGGAAGGATCTTTTGGTATGCAAAGCAATATTGAGAAAATTATTAATGGTAAGGGACCCAGGGGCTTTGAAGGAGAGTTTGTTGGGAAGGGTGGATATGGAGAGGGAGGTGGTGCAAGGGGTGGCATTGTACCCCATGTATAATTGGAGATCATGGGTGGGGTTTTGTAACTTACAACTGGAATCTAAAGTCCAGGAGATGGTTTATAAATTTTTGCAGGGGATTTTTGCGTCAAGAGCGCAGTTATATAATATGGGTATTGTGGTAGCAGCCGAATGTAAATGGTGTGGGTTACTGGAGATGGCTTATCATGTAATTTATTTCTGCGACTAATTGGGGGAGGGGGGGAAAGGTTTGGTAGGGTGTTTTACGTTGTGTGGTGGGGTGTCGACTTTGAGGGCTTTAAGTTTTGATATTGGGGATGTTGGGGGAGGAGGTGCGGAGAGCAATGATGTATCTGGTAGCGGATTTTATACATGTATCTTGGGGTTTACAGGATGTGGGAGGGAGTGTGAGTAAGGGCACTGGCGGCTCATTTCTATTGCATTAAGTGTAGAAACCAGGTGTTATATGGAAGGCAATGGGATAGGTTTTTTTTCGGATAATTACAGGAATTTTACGGTGGAGTCTTCGGCTTTTGAAGCAAGATGAGTCTTGAGTAGCTGGTCGTTCAGAGGTGCGGGGGTATTTTAGGGTTTAGGTGTTAGGGGAGGAGGTTTTTAAATCCCCCCTTTATGTACTGCTAGTTTGGATGGTTTTGGAAGTGGACAGGGGCAACGATGGGTGGGGGCAGCAAGGGGAAAAGGGTGATGGAGGACTGATTGGGTGGGTACTCTTGACAGGGTAGGGGTGAGTGTGTGGAGAGCGTGACTGGGGGAGGGGGAGTGGAGGGTATTGGGTTAAGGGTGGGAGAAAGGGTGTGCAGGAGAAGGGTGTGGTATGTGTGGTGAGTAGGGTGTGTGAGTAGTGTGTTCGACTGGAGTGGGGAGGTGAGGGGGGGGGGTGTTTTGCCTTTATAATTTTCTAATTTTTTTTTTTGTGGTTTTCCAGGATCAGCACTGGGGGTTTTCCAAAGGCACATGTAGGTGTGGGGGGCTGGATTTTATAAAGGGGTTTTTATGCTGAGTAACCTGTGTTTTATTTTGTATATTTGGAGGTGTGTGAGTGTGGGAGGTAATGTTGAGCTGTATACATATAACTTTCCTTTTTTTACAAGTCACCTGCGAGTGATGCAAGATGTAAAGAGGTAAAAAGTGATGTGGTGTGAGAAAATTTTGTGCGTGTACTTTTGTGGATAGTTGCGCCTTTGTTTGTAGGCCTGCACAGGAGACTGCTAGGTCTCTGGGAAAGTTTGTTTTTCACATACTGCTGTGTTAGTGTACTTTTCGGTTTTGAACATTTTATATTGTATTCATGTGTTAAATTTTGTTGTATCATGTTTTGTTATTCACTGGATATGTATTACTGTTTTGTATGTAGCATATATTGTTAGGATAAGAGTGTAGTGAATTGCTTTGATGGTAACTTGCTATGTATATTGTGTGAAAAGAGTTTTAATGTTCAAAACTATGGACCTCAGATGGAGGAGGTTCTGTATAGGTATTATTATTTATAATTTTTGAATTATGAAGTTTTCCTGGTCATTGTTAGCAGGCAGAGACGGTGGTATATTGTAACAGTAGTGATTATGAGGTTAATGCTAATTATGTCTGCATAAGGGGTTTTGTACTGATACTTTTCTTATTGAGATGTTCCATTTCCACACCTCACTTTGTATATAACCTTCTGGCATTATGTATGTTTGCTGGAGTGTACGTCTTTATGCAATATCGTTTAAGGGGTGGAATTATTCAGCCCGGGGTTTTGTATTGGGCTGAATTAGTGGTTTATGGTATCGTTTCAGATATTTAGGAATTGTAAAGAATAGTCTTTACCCTGGCATTTGGGCGAGTATATTGCAAATTGGGGAATGTATGTAGGTTTCTGGTTTAATATTTTCTATGCCTTAAGTTATAGGATGCTTAGGTAGGATTCATAATATAAATTGTTTAAGCTATTTTGTAATGAGACTGTATAATACGTCCAAAGTTCTGGAATTCTTATTTGTATAACCGTTTGTTACAAGATTTCAATAGGATGTGTATATTTTGTACACAAGTTTTTTAAATAAATATTTTTTTTTTTTAAAGTCATAGTGTGACTTTGTAAATGGTCCAAGTGGGACCGAAACGTCGTCGTGAGTTCCTCTCTTCTATGTGCGAGTTATTTGTGTACATTACATGATTTGTTATCGACTTCGATTTGTAATAACTTTCTCTGATAAAGTGAAAGTTGAATATTTTGATCAACTTGAAACGGTTCTTTTTCTAACGTGTACGGTTTGTGGACATCAGCGTGGGAAAAAAAAAAATGTGAAAAAGGATTGGAGTCTTGTAACTGGTAGAATGGTGTATGGGGAATTATCAAATGGTGTATATTGTAAATTTGTTCGCAGAAATGCAGCGTCTAATTTGCCACATACCAGTAAGATTATCTATAAGAAATATACTAAAATTATAACTGAAAAATCTGTTGAGTCATGTGTACAAGTACTTGCTGAAACAAGGTACATTGTTGTCAGGGAACATGCCAAACAGAACATTTTTCCAGATGAAAATGGAATTCTTGACATTGATGTGACCTTTGATGGAACATGACAAACAAGGGGCCATCACTCAAATATAGGCATCGGCATCAATGTCGATGCTTTGACAAAATTAGTGGTTGACTATCAGGTTATGTGCAAGTTTTGTTCTATGTGTAACTAATGAAAATAAGTGGGGGGAAAAAAGAAAATATCTGCTGCCCAATATAAAGAACTGAAAGAAAACTATAGTCCTAAATGCAACAAACTAGACAGGAACATCAACAAAGATGGATAGTCAATCAGCAGTAGTGTTGTAGCAACGATCCCTTGAAAAGAAGTTGAGATACAGAACTGTAGTTAGTGATGGTGACAGTAACACATACAAAGCAATTCTTGATGTCAACAATGGTGAAGGACCTTATCCAGGTGTAATTGTTGAAAGAGGAATGTATAAGTAATGCTAAACGTCTGAAGAACAGACTAACACATGTTGTGATGTCACATTATGTAGAAAAAGAATTGAAGACTGGGAGAATGAGGAAGCAGTATGCCATGAAGAAAACAGGCATGCTGACAGACTGTCATTGACAAGTTGGCATCCTACTTTCAAAAGAACCCGAGAGAAAATCTAAAGACTAATGTTGAAGACCTGAGAAACTGTATCCTGGCAAGCCTTTTCCATTGTTCTTCAAATGATGAAGATCCTCAGCATCACCTTTGTCCAACAAGTGCTGATTCCTGGTTTGATGTGGTATTTAGAGACGCACAGTAGTCTCTCCACTAGTCTATATGGTTTTCGTAAGGGCCGTTCTGCCATTGACCCCTTATGCACTTGGATACGTATATTCTTAATGCCTTTGCTAATAACCACTCTTATCGCCATCCTTTTTGACCTTGAGAAGGCTTATGACAATTTGGAGGTATATCATCTTGGCCCAGGCCCACTCCTTAGGCCTCCGAGGCAATCTCCCATTTTTCCTTAAGGCCTTCTTAACTGAAAGACATTTCCGTGTCCGGGTTAGTAATGTGCTTTCCCCGGAGTTTGTCCAAGCTGAAGGTGTCCCCCAGGGTTGTGTTCTGAGCACAACACTCTTTCTCCTTGCTATAAATAATCTGGCATCTGTTCTCCCATCCAATATTTGGTCATCGCTTTATGTATGATGACTTTGCTATAGCTTGTGCGGGTGCTGACTGTCACCTCATTGCAGTTTCCCTCCAGCATGCCATCAACCGGGTTTCCGATTGGGCCACCACTCATGGATTTAAATTTTCTGGTGGCAAATTTCTAGTGGCAAAACTCATCAAATTAAGTTTACTAGACGTTCAGTGGTCTCTGATCATCCATTGTACCTATACGGCTCACGTATCCCAGAACGTGATACAGTCAGGATTCTCTGTCTCCTGTTTGACCGTCGATTGTCCTGGAAACCTCACATTACCTCTCTGAAGGCAGCTTGTCATAGCCGGCTGAACCTCCTTAAAACCCTAGCACATTTTTCATGGGGGCTGATTGTATTACTCTCCTTCGCCTGCATTCAGCCCTAATTTTATCGAAAAACTAATATGGTGACCAGATATATTCGGCAGCCTCCCATGCTACTCTTTCCAGCCTTAATCCCATCCATCACCAGGGATTGCGTTTATGCCTTGGTGCTTTTCGTTCTTTCCCGGTTGAGAGCCTCTATGTAGAAGCAAACATTCCATCCTTGTCCGATCGTCGTGATGCACATTGGCTTTGCTATTATGTTTGCTCTCATGACCTCCGCAATCCTTCCATGTATAGGATTATCACAGATGTTAGTAGACGCTCTTTTGTTCGTTGACCCTGTTTTTTCGTCCCTTTCCTCTTCGTCTACATTCGCTCTTGTATTCTCTTCAGCTACCACCTTTATGTTCATGTGGTATCTCCCTTTCCCCTACCCGCTTGGGAAGTTCCTGCTGTCCGTGTCTGTTCTTTTCCTCTACCTTGTGCGAAAGCCCAACTACCTACGGCGGCTTCTCGCTCTTTTTCTAGACCACTTCCTTTCTCATTCCCATGCCATCGCAATGTACACCGACGGTTCTAAGTCATTGACGGTGTCGGATTCACAGCAGTGTTTCCGGACAGCATCGTGCGAGGGCATCTATTATCCTCGGCTAGCATATTTACGGCTGAATTGTATGCCATTCTTGTGGCACTTATCTTTATTGCATCTATGCCTGTGTCACCATTTGTGGTCGTTTCAGACTCCCTTAGTGCTATACAGGCTATCCGAAAATTTGGTACACCTCACCCCCTAGTTCTTCATATCCAACTTTGGTTATGCCGTATCTCTAGCAAACACAAAGATATTGCTTTTTGGTTGAGTCCCTGGTCATGTTGACATACAGGGCAATGAACAGAGACACAGTCAGCAGCACATGACCTTCCAGTTTCATATAGAGGTGTTCCATTCACGGATTATTTTGCTGTCATTGATACCCACCTTCGCAGCTGTTGGCAACAACGCTGGTCTGACCTGCTACCTAACAAACTTCATTCTATTAAACCGAATATAGGTTTCTGGCATTCTTGTCACCAATGTCGAGGTTGGGAGACAACACCTCCCGTCTTTGCATCGGCCACACTCGTCTTACTCACGGGTATCTCATGGAGAGGCTCCCTGTCCCTCTCTGTGAGCATTGTCAGGTTTCACTATCTGTTCACCATATTCTGATGGACTGCCCACTATCAACGAGCACGCAGAATTTACCTCTAACGTCGTCTTCGCTCTGCTGCCCTTTTTTTACCTTCTTGCTGATGGATCCTCCTTTAATCCTGACTCTCTCATTGACTTTTTGACAGCAACTGACTTACTACACAAACTCTGAAGATTATGCCTCTAGCACTCCCTCAGTCCCTTCTACCTTAGTCCCTTGCTCTACACTATCCACTGTCCTGCTGCACTCCATACCCTACTAAATCATCCCTCTCTCTCTCTTACAACCCATTCTCCCTGCATCCTGCCCTGCCCTGCCCCGCTGTATGACCCCTGTGGTTTAGCACTTTTGATTATAATAACCACACACACGAACTATTAAATCTCTGCACCAAATTCACCTTAAACCCAGCAAATAATAGAGCCTATAAGACTAGAAAATACACTGGACCTCATCTTCACTAACATTGACGATCTGATACGGAATATAACCGTATCAAAGACAATACACTCAGATCACAACATAATAGAGGTACAGACATGTATGCACAGGGCTCCTGACCAGCAAAATGTGATCAGTCAGGAAGGTCTCTTCTCAAAATTCAATTTTAATAAAAACATACAATGGAATTAAGTCAACCGCGTCCTAAATAAAACATGCTGTGAAGATATCCTAAACATGGATCCGAACAGTTGCCTAGAAAAAGTGAACTGTGGTTCTTGATCTGCTCAAGACATTCAATTAAGAAAAAGAAAGAATATGTAAACTAGAAAGAGAGACGCTCCCTACACAGACGAAGAGTCGGATGCTGAGAGGGGCCAATATATCTGAAATACGTAGAGAGGCGCTGGTCAATGAAATTGCAAATACCGAACTTAAACTGAAGGAATCTTACAGGAGACAAGAATCTCAGGAAGAACTAAAAGCCATGAAAGAAATTGAAATAAAAACCAAAATAATACTTCTCTTATGCCAAATCTAAGGGAAAAACAACATCCAGTATTGGGCCTCTGCTTAGGCAGGATGGGACATGCACAGATGACAGCCAAGAAATTAGCGAGATACTAAAGTCCCAATACGACTCAGTGTCCAGCGAGCCGCTGCCCAGACTAAGGGTCGACAATCCAAATGAATTCTTTATGAACGAAATGCAAAATTTGTTCATCTCAAAAATATCGGATATTATTCCAACTCCACAAGACACTGAAAAGGTAATAAATGACATGCCTATGCACTCTGCCCAAGGCCCAGACTCGTGGAACTCCGTGTTCATCATGAATTGCAAGAAGCCCCTATTGCGTGCCTCCAGCATTCTATGGAGAGGGAGCATGGACACAGGGGTCATCCCCCACACACTAAAAACAGAGCCCCACTCCACAAGGGTGGAGTGGGGATCAGAAACGATTTTCTGATCATGATGGAAAAACAGATGAAATAAAGCCGTTTCGAAAACTATTTGACTGCAGTGTTGAAACACTCCCCAGTCAGTTTCAAATGATCTCCAATCAGATAACATGCTGAATGATAAGAATAAAGAAGGAAATCTGATCCAATTTTATAAATCTTTAAATCAAGTTTTATAGTATTTTTTAATATTTCATAATTTAACTATTTTTAAAAAATCCCATTAAAAATCTATAAAAATCAATATTTTTTTAGAATATTTCATATTATTTTCGAAAAATACACTTTGCTGTAGAAAATCCTAGTTTGCTGTAGAAAATCCTAGTTTGCTGTAGAAAATCCTAGTTTGCTGTAGAAAATCCTAGTTTGCTGTAGAAAATCCTAGTTTGCTGTAGAAAATCCTAGTTTGCTGTAGAAAATCCTAGTTTGCTAGTAGAAAATCCTAGTTTGCTGTAGAAAATCCTAGTTTGCTGTAGAAAATCCTAGTTTGCTGTAGAAAATCCTAGTTTGCTGTAGAAAATCCTAGTTTGCTGTAGAAAATCCTAGTTTGCTGTAGAAAATCCTAGTTTGCTGTAGAAAATCCTAGTTTGCTGTAGAAAATCCTAGTTTGCTGTAGAAAATCCTAGTTTGCTGTAGAAAAATCTGTCCTAGTTTGCTGTAGAAAATCCTAGTTTGCTGTAGAAAATCCTAGTTTGCTGTAGAAAATCCTAGTTTGCTGTAGAAAATCCTAGTTTGCTGTAGAAAATCCTAGTTTGCTGTAGAAAATCCTAGTTTGCTGTAGAAAATCCTAGTTTGCTGTAGAAAATCCTAGTTTGCTGTAGAAAATCCTAGTTTGCTGTAGAAAATCCTAGTTTGCTGTAGAAAATCCTAGTTTGCTGTAGAAAATCCTAGTTTGCTGTAGAAAATCCTAGTTTGCTGTAGAAAATCCTAGTTTGCTGTAGAAAATCCTAGTTTGCTGTAGAAAATCCTAGTTTGCTGTAGAAAATCCTAGTTTGCTGTAGAAAATCCTAGTTTGCTGTAGAAAATCCTAGTTTGCTGTAGAAAATCCTAGTTTGCTGTAGAAAATCCTAGTTTGCTGTAGAAAATCCTAGTTTGCTGTAGAAAATCCTAGTTTTCTGTAGAAAATCTTTCGGTTTTCGCCGATCCCTCTGGAACGGATTAAACGCGAAAACCGAGGGTCCACTGTATCTGAGACCTTGACCATGCTTGTACTTTCTTCTCTTTAGCTTTGGATGAATTTGCTGACATGTGATGTAGCAGAGTTAAGCATTTTTATAATTGGAATTGATGATAATTTTAACATCTTTGAAGAACTTATCAATCTTCAGTCACTTCGTGGAAAAACAAGAGGCTCAGACATATTTGATAAAGTAAAGTCATGCCTAGAAAATCTGTAACTAGATTTTAGTAAACTCATCAGCATTTGTACTGACTGAGCCCATCAATGATAGGACTGCAACTTTCCTTGAAATCATTTTAGGTCATCCTCTACTAAAATATCACTATTATACACCAAGAGTCACTGTGTGGACAAACTTTAAATTTGAATCATGTTATGCTACAGGTTGTGAAATGCGTGAATAAAATCTGGACTGGGGTAACGAATAGAACTATCA
Source organism: Cherax destructor (assembly GCA_009830355.1). Classification (NCBI taxonomy): domain Eukaryota; kingdom Metazoa; phylum Arthropoda; class Malacostraca; order Decapoda; family Parastacidae; genus Cherax; species Cherax destructor. The sequence continues at coordinate 164,101 of WNWK01002980.1, forward strand.
ATATGACAGTTTTCTTAACACTGTACAGGCTACCCAAAGAACATTTATCCCATATAAAGAAATTAGATCAAGTAGAAATGACCTTAGTGACGAACGTTTTGGTGAAAGCTACGCAGTCCAACATACGTACCAATTTCCCTCTTAAAGACGGCCAGAGGCTTGTTCGTAATTCCCCTTTGGCACAACAGGACCACACGGAAGTCTTCTTCCACTTATGCTTAATGTTTTTTCTCTTAGTGTACTCAAGTAAAGCAAATGCAAAAAACTACAGAACGATAGCACTAACATCCCATATCATAAAAATCTGAGGGTTCTAAGAAGCAAGATCGCCAACCACCTAGATAACCATCAATTGCACAACCCAGGGCAGCATGGGTTTAGAGCAGGTCACTCCTGCCTGTCCCAGCTCCTGGACCACTATGATAGGGTCTTTGATGCTGTTGAGAATAAACAAAATACATATGTAGTATACACAGACTTCGCAAAAGCTTTCGACAAGAGTGACCATGGTGTAATAGCACACAAAATGCGTGATAAAGGAATAACAGGAAAAGTTGGTGGATGGATCTATAACTTCCTGACAAATAGAACACAGAGTAATAGTAAACAGAGTAAAGTCCCAGGCAGCCACGGCGAAAAGCTGTTCCACAAGGCACAGTACTCGCTCCCATTCTATTCCTCATCCTCATTTCTGACAGACAGATGTAAGCTTTAGCTCCGTGTCTTCCTTTGCAGATGAAACTGATTGCCATGGCAGTGACCTCCATTGAAGACACTACAAAACTCCAAGCAGACATCAACCAAATCTTCAAATGGGCCACTCAAAACAATATGAAGTTCAACGAGGAGAAATTTCAACTACTCAGATATGGAAAACTTGGAAATAAAAAATGTATCAAGGTATACGACAAATTCTAACCATACAATAGAGCAAAAAAGAAGTGTGAAGGACTTGGGAGTGATAATGTCAGAGGATCTCGCCTTTAAAGACCACAACAATGTATCTACCTCATCGGCTAGGAAAATGATAGATGGATAATGAGAACCTTCAAAACTAGGGATGCCAAGCCCATGATGACACTCTTCAAATCACTTTCTCTCTCTAGGCTGGAATACTGTTGTACACTAACAGCCCCCCTTCAAGGCTGGCGACATTGCAGACCTGGTGTGTACAAAAAACTTTCATGGCACACAAGTATGATAAAGCACCTAAATTACTGGGAACAGTTGAAGGTCCTTTATCTGTATTCCCTGGAATGCAGGCGAGAGAGAGACACGATTATATACACTTGGAAAATTCTAGAGGGATTAGTACCAAACTTGCACACGAAAATCACTCCCTATAAAAGCAAAAGACTCGGCAGGAGATGCAACATTCCCCCGATGAAAAGCAGGGGCGCCACGAGTACACTGAGAGAACACCATAAGTGTCATCCAGGGCCCAAGACTGTTCAACTACCTCCCAGCATACATTAGGGAGATTACCAATAGACCCCTAGCTGTCTTCAAGAAGGCCCTGGGCAGGCACCTAAAGTCAGTACCTGACCATCCGGGCTGTGGTTCGTACATCAGTTTGCATGCGGCCGGCAGTAACAGCCTGATCCACCATGAGGCCTCTTCTCAGACCTGGCTGCAGGGGCATTGACCCCCGAAACCCTCTCCTGGTAAACTCCAGGTATGCCCCTTAACAATTCCCCCCGGCACTAGAATATTACTTATTCTATATTATCCCATGCAAGAGACAATCTCTTAGCAGATAACTGTTTGGGTTATGATGTGGAATAAGTTAAGTCTCTTGATTATATGGGTATTTATATTTGATACATTCGCTGCCCAGCTCTAGCTGAGGCAGGTCGCTTGGTTCTGGCCCTCTAGCGGCAATTTTGGCAAGTTATATTTTCACTGCAAAATGGCAGCTACATATCATAGGTGCATCAACACTGTGTTGAGCTGGTGAAAGGGATGATTTACCTGACACAGTTGTGTTACCAGCGATAATACGAGATGCCCACGGAATTGACAACAGCGATCTATATGGCATAGCGTTAAATGGAAGTGCATGAATATTTGTCAAGCTGAATACTGCTGCTGTCTACGAGCAGCTTGTGGACAAATATGAGGACATCAGCCTTCCCATCAATTCATTATTTGAGGTGAAGCTTCGGGATGTATCTCGTCATTATACATGGGTGAAGATTAGGAACCTTCCATTTGAGGCAAGTGAACAAGATGTCAGGGATGCCTTTAAGGAATATGGTATAATACACTATGCTTCGATGGGCAGACGGTTTGTATGAAGGAATGCCTGAGGGATCCTTTAACTCAAAGATGACAATTCGATGGGCCATACCGTCGTATGTGGTGTTGGAGGATTTTAGGTCACAGGTGTACGTGACCTATGTGGGACAATGGATGAACTGTCGCCTCTGTGGCTCTTTTGAGCATTTAGCTGCTGCTTGTGAGAGGCGAGAGGTGGCAGGGTAGACAACATCAGCCGGGTGTCGTAGTCAGCACTGAAGAGGCTACTGCTGCAAGGGTGGACAGTGAGGTTGTGGCTCCAGCTGGGAAGTGGAGCAACGTTGTGCAGGGGACTGCAGAGGTGAAAGACCCTACCAGTGGAGTCACAGGTCCCAGAGGCATGTGTGATGAGTGATGTGCCTGTGGAGTAGGACTTGGGCATAGAGGCTGTGTTGCCCGAGGTCCTGAAGGATTTATTACAGTCCTCGGGGGAAGGAAGATGAGGGCGCTAGTAAGCCAAAAGAAGAGCTGTTGTGAGTTGGGAGGGCTGGTGGGTGACAGCCCTGAAGGTAATAGTCTGAGTATAAGGGAAGTATGTGTCGGTGCATAGGAATTGTGGGATGCACATGGATGCTAGCAGTGATTCGCGAAAGAGGTCCATGGGAGTAGAGGAAGATGATGTCCTGACCCCGGACCAGAGAACAGGTAATAAGGTTTGGCTTGATGCTTCACAGAAGGCGCCTACAGGGTTGCAGGGGACGGAGGGGCTAAAGGCATGCAGGCCTTTGCAAAGGGAGTTGGCACCAGTAAGAGTTTGGGGCATAGGCCAGTAAAGTCGAAATTGAAAGCCACTTCACATCTATTTAAGTGTCTCACAATGAACGTTAATGGGCTGAGAGCCGAGGTGAAGAGGGCTTGGGTTACAGTTACTTAGACGGTTCACGATTGATGTGGGTTTTCTTCAAGAACATAACTAAGTATGGCAGGGCCCTGTTGATGTCTGGATAGTGTGTATGCGGGTAGATCTGGGGGCCTCAAGGGTGGGGTTGCGATAGTTATTAAAGATAACAGTCCCTTTCAGTTGATGGCTTGGGAGGAGGGGAGGGTGGTATGGGTAGATGGTGTGTGTGTGTGTGTGTGTGTGTGTGTGTGTGTGTGTGTGTGTGTGTGTGTGTGTTACATTCATTGGGGTTTATTTGCCGGCTGTTGGCAGTAGGAGGGTAAAGGAAGAGTTTTTCGGGATCAATTGGTTCACTTTTTGGGCGGTATGGCTGAAGTTGTGGTGATTGGAATTGCATTATTTGGATGAAGGATGTAGAGTCGTGAGGGGTGGGTTGGGAATTAAGTGTGTTGTGGTATGCCCTGGGATGGTTGATATGGTGGGGAGGGAGGGGTGGTGGAGCATACCTTCGTGAGAAGGGGGTATGCTGCATGTTTTGATATGATCTATATGTCAAAAGTGGTCACTGTGGGGGTGGTTCGTAGTGTGGATGTGGGCTTTTCTGATCACAGGGGTGTGTTGGAGGTAGGATGGGTTGGAATGGTTAAGTGGTATCCAGGCAGCTGGAAACAATGTGCACCTTTTGGAGGGAGTGGAGGGTTGGGGGTTGTTTGAGGAATGGTGGGGGCATCTGTGGGCCAAGGGGAAATTGGAGGAGGATGTGATAATGTGGTGGGAGCAGATTGCTAAGCCGGCTGTAAGGGACTACTATAAGACGAGAGGCAGGGAGGAGGCACAGTGGAAATACGGGTAACAGAAGTATTTGGAGGGACAATTGGGACTTTGTAGTGAGAGTAGGTCAGGAAGGCAACTTGTGGAGATGGAGATAAAGGACAGGTTACAGGAGTTGCAAAATGAGCGCTTTGATGCAATACACTTGAAAGGGGTCCTTGAAGAGGCCTTATGGGGCAATAGGCCGTCTGCTTGTGTTTTGCGTGCTTTTCGTAAAAGGAGGGTATGATGGTAATGCGGATGGTGGTAAAGGTATATACAGAGGGGCAGGTTATGGAGTCGATGGAAGCCATAAGTTTATATTTGGGAAGATGGTATGAACGGTACTTGTGGGAGGGAGTGGATGAGGAACAAGAGAAAGATATAGTGGAGGAGGGAGTCGAGCGGGTGTTGGATGATGAGGACAGGGAGGAGAGATTAGTGAGGAGGTATGGATGGCGGTGAATAGTTTGAGCAAAAGGAAGTCGCCGGGGATGGATAGCATCCCTAATGATTTTTACGTAGTTCATTGTGGCGTTATGAAAGTGTGTTTGGGTAAAGCTTTTCAATTGTATGAATTGGACTGGGGTTATCTCAGCATACTGAGGTGGTTGTCTTGGTTAACAAAGGGGGTGGTGGGGATACCTTTAGGAATTATAGGGGTCTGTCATTAATGTGCGCCGATTATAAGATTTTTGCGCAAGTGTTGGGTAACAGGATTAAATGCGTGATTGGGAGAGTGGTCGTGAGGGGGCAATATGGTATTTCAGGGCATAGCATGCAAAGGGGACATGAAAGGATTCAAGATTTTATTGACAGTGGTGTGGGGGGGATTTTAGCAATAGATTGGCAGGCAGCGTATGATTGTGTGGACAGGGGTATGTTGTGGAGGATTAAGAGGAGGCAGGGTTTTGGGGAAGAGATAGTGAGATGGGTGGAGACTTTGTATAAGGATGCAAGGGTGAGGGTGCAAATAAATGGTTTAGTGGGTGGGGATGCGAGTATGGGGAAAGGTTTACATCAAGGATGTTCCTTGTCGCAAATGCTTTTTGAGTGTATGCAAAATCTATTGTATAGATTGGTTACAGTAGATGTGGGAGGGGGTTTTGGGGGTTTGGAGAGTGCAGCAGGTATCCTTGGGTATGTGGATACCACTGTGATGGTGAGGGACAAGGAGGGTTTAAGGAATGTGGGCACAATCCTTGGGGTTTTCGGTAAAGCTACTGGAATGCGTCAATAGGGCTAAGTCTCACTTATTGGAGGTGGGGTCGTGGGTGGGGGGGGGGTTATGGGGCTGAGGTATGGTTGGGCGATTGTGGATAGGTTGAAAATCTGTGGTAGTTTTTATGAATGATTTGGGTGATGCTAGGAGGTTTAATGTGGGAGGTGTGGTGGAAAAGGCAGTATTGAGGATGCATGGGTGGAGACCTGGTGGTTTAACTATTTTGCAGTGTGTAATTGCAGTGAATTCTTTAATTTATAGTAAGATTTGGCATGTGGCTGGGCTTTTCCCAATGTTGAAAGGGAATATGGTGGAGTTGCTCAAAAAGGTCTTAAGGTATGTATGGGGGTATGGTAAGCATTGGCTGTGGAAGAAGGTTGTAATGAAGAGGGTGGGGTTGGGGGGTCTGGGGCTGATTGATTTAGAGGTGCGTGTTAAGGGGCTGTATGTGAAGACTTGTTTTATGTCTAAGGGTGGGGACGGGAGTTGAGGAGGGTGGCAGGGGTCATGGGGAAGCTGGAGAGGTGGTGGAGAGGGAAAAAATTGGTGAGGTGTGGCGATGTGTTGTGTAAGCTATTGGGAGCGGAGAACCCCGCGGGGATTACGGCTAGTGTGTTAGGGAGTGCTGGGGGAGGGGAGGTGGTGGTTGAGAGGGAAGCAGTGTTTCCTGTGTATAAATGGAAAGGGATATGGAGTGGAATATGGGGATTGTGGGTAAGGGCAAGGGAGTGAGAGGTAATGTTTAGATTTTTGCATGGGGTGCTGGCTTCAAGGGCTGTGTTGCATCGGATGGGGTTGGTGGGGGATGCTTATTATAGTAGGTGTGGTGAGGATGACACTACTTTTCATGGGATATATTTTTGTGGGCATTTAGTGGTGGTTAGGTTTTGGTTAGGGGAGGTGATAAGTTTAATGAGGGGGGATTAATTAATGCTTTATGGCTCTTTGTGTTTGGATGTTGGGGGCGTGAGGAGGGAGGTGCGGTGGGCACTGTTGTATTTGGCAGTGGATTTTGTGTTTCTTGGCTCTGAGGGAGCAACCTGTGGGAGTACAAATGAGGGCTATAGCAGCAACCATGTATAGGACGAAATGCAGGGTTGTATGGGGAAGTGTGGGATAGGTGGTTTCCTGTTGAATACAGATTTTATGGTTGAGGGGTTGATGGGGAGGGGGGTACTGGTTGAGGGGACTGTTCTTTGTAGGATTGCATGGATGGATGAGTGAGAGGGCTAATCTGTAGTTTGCTTGGTGTGAAGGATGCAAAGGTGTCTTTAGGCAGGACCTATTTTAAGTTTCATTCTTATCTGTGTCCCTTAGCTTGGTTGGTAGTCCACTCAGCTCACACATTGAGGTCCGTGGTTTGGTCCCCGGTATGAGTGGAAATATTAGGACGCGTTTCCTCAAGACACCTGCTGGGAGAGATGACAGTGGACATCATGGTAAACATTTTTTGTTTACAACAGAAGACCTAATGAGGATGGGGGGTATGGTGGTGACCAGGAAGTACTGATGACGGGGAGGTAGGTGGGAAAGGGAGGAGGTCCGTAGAGGTGGCGTAGATTGCAGGGTAGTTTTCTGTTTAGCAACTCTTGGGTGGCATGAAAGGGTAAAATTATAGATAGGTTAGAATCTGACGGTATTTTACAGCATATTTGATCCATGTAGGTTGAGACATATCATGGAGTTATGTCTACTTATATTTTGTGTGAGCTATTGCAGTAAATGTGTCGGGTAGGCATATGTTTTTGGTGTGTGTATCAACTTTATTGCTTGGAAAAAGCTTGGGTACTCCCCCCCTCTTTAAAGGGGGGGGGGCTCCCTGTCGCAGTAAAGAGGCTATCCGTCTGAGGAATTGGACCCCTTGGTCTTCTTTCTCAGACCGAACCTAATTACCCCCCATCCCCCCTCCCCTTTCCCATCTTTCCTTTCCTCCTCCTCCTTCCCTTATTTCCTTCCCATTTTTACCCTGGTAGGGAGAAGGGTACCGTGGTCCAATCCCATTCCGTTGTGGTTCTTGGCGGTGGTGTAGTTTGCTGTGGAATCTGGATTGCCTTTGGATGTCCGGATCCCTCTCCGGTCTCCTGGGGGGTGGCCTTGGGTATCTTTCGGGCGACGGGTGTATCTCTGGAGGCCACCTTTCAGATTCCGGGGGTGGTGGCCGAAGGCGGTAAGCTTTATGGCGGATATCCGGCCGCCCTCTCTCTGTCTGCCGAGGTGGCTCGGTGGAGCTATTCCTCCACGTTCCCCCCCTTTTTTTTTTTTTTTTTTTTCTTAAAAACAAAAAGGAAGTAACCTAACCATGGATGCCCTAATCTGTGAACCTACCCCCGGGCCCCTTTTTGATACCACACCTAGTTCTGACCCTACCTCGTTAATGGACAACTCTTCGGACAACCCTAATACCCCTGTACCTCTTGCTGGTGCCGGTTCGTCACCTGCTTCAGGTACCAGGGATCCGACTGGCCCTTTCGATACGTCTGACCTTCGCTATTCTCTGACCTTGATTCCAGCTTCTCCCTTAACAGTGCAGCAATTTTCGAATTGCCCGCCTGTCACACGCCTTACCGCCTCTGGTCATTTATCCAAACGACCAAGACCCTTACATGACGACTCGACACTTCCTGCTCATTCATCTCAGAATCGACTAGCTCATCACGCACTTCCCTTAAATGCTCTGTTTCACACTACTCAATGAACAAAGTTTTTTACTCTACGACCGACCTCTCCTAACACCAATCTTTCTGATCATAGTATTGGTAAAGCTCTCCTACGCCATGTAGGTAAAGATATCTCATTTCACGCTCTCAAGAGCGGCACTCTTATCATCACGGTCCAGAATGCTGGCGAAGCTCACGATCTTACTCTTCTTACAACCATAGATACTATTCCTATCACTATTGACAAACATCCTTCACTCAATTCTTGTAGTGGTACTGTCATTTTACCCCACACCATTGCCCAATGGAATTTCCAGACATGTGGTGATGACATTTTGGAGCAGCTTGAGCTCCAAGAACTCCCTATCCTTAAGGTTGACACTTTTGTCCTCCCTGCCAATAAGCGAAGACGTTACCCTTGCAATATAGCTTGTTTAACGTTTGACTGCCGTGAACTCCCACCTCTGGTCTACATTGCAGGTCAACGTTTACAAGTTCGAAAGGTGACCCCTACACCACAACAGTGTAGAAACTGCTGGCGTTTTTGTCATCCAGCGAAATATTGCAGGTCCATGGCTGAATGCCCAGTCTGTGGTGCCGACGACCATGCCAGTCCTCCTTGTACTTTACCTCCCTCTTGCCTTAACTGTCATGAGGTACTGTGAGGGAAAAGTCCATAGATAGGAGTGATGAAAGTGTGAAGGTATGTAGTGATGGTTGAATGGTAGTTTGCTTGTTAAGGTGGGGTGAGTGTCTAGCTGCTGCTATACCCCCCCTCCCCTTTTCCACCCGGTGAGAGGTGTAATACTAGGCTCCGGCCACAGGTTGAAATCACTCGACTGACCACGCCCGACCTCACTTCCTCTGTTTCCGCACGGATCATCGGATTCAAGGCTGAGTGGGGGGCCGGCGTACTCACCATTTGAGAAACAGTAACACCAATTCTTCGCTACACCAGTAGTTCCTAAGTCCACACTAGAAACCTCAAGCAACTGTACTTTACCAGGGGACAACTTTCACCTGAGTCCCTGACATCATTTGTGACATTGTGGATGTTGGAAAACTGATGGATTTGTGGGAAACATTGAGGCAACAACAATACCACCACGGAGTCTAACATGGATTCATTGCTTCTGTGTTAACAAGAGCAGTGTAAATATCTAGCTTTGGATCAGATATATATATTTTTTGTTTTCATTTTTCTTAAGATAGGATTATTATAATCATATTTACGTAGTATTTATTTACATTTTCATTCTACGAAAATAAAGTGTTTATTTTTCTTATTATTGTCTTTTTCTATTATACTTTTCCTAAGAAGATTATCGACAACCTTCACAAGTGGCAACCTTGCCAGGATTCGACTCAAAGCTTTGACACCTCGAACAAGATTCGACAACTCGGCCAGAGCCGGCGGTACCTGGCTACATTATTGGAACTCCGCCATCAGTGACGGTGGTTACCTCCACCGCTCCACACCACAATCGGTTGCCACCCTCCATAAGTATTCATTTGCTATAGTAGGACTACAGTATAGGTATTTAAAGGATTTGGCGATTGTTAAATACTCTTTGTTTATGTTAGTCAAGTCAAGGCAGGATGTGCTAGTTACTTTTGTCACCTTTGTTTTGAGCTTGAAGATTATTTTAGGAATAGACTCTAGGGATCCGAGATTTTCCAGTGATAAATCTTCATTGAGTTCTTGTATGTTACATCAAGGGAACTGTCATAGGACACTCTTGATTATAGTGGGAAGAGTGGATGGTCAAGTGATCCCATTCTCCTTACTGTTTGGTCGGAGCTGGCATAGAACCCTCCGGTCAATTTATACTGTATAAATCGAAGTAGGGATTGAACCCTCCGGTTTTGTTTGTTCAGTTGTAGCGGAGCAGGATTTGAACCCTCCGTTTTCTATTATATCTGTTTCATTCACCCAGTAAGTTAAGTTATCCCGGTTAGTATGGAGGAATACCAGTTCTGGATGAATGCTGGGATGAAGCTAGGTATAACGGGGAAAACTTTAGAATCTTTCATAGCTGCTAAGATTCAGGAAAAAAATAATGAGATTGAAAGAGAAACAAGAGACAGTTAGAAAGAGAACAAGACGAGAAAAAGGAGAGAGAGAAGAGAGAGAGAGAGAGAATAGAGAGAATAGAGAGAAGAGAAAAAGGAGAGAGAGAAAGGAGAGAAGAGAAGGAGAAGAGAGAAGAGAAAAGAGAGAGAGAAGAGAGAAGAGAAAAAAGGAGAGAGAGAAGAGAAGAGAAAAAGGAGAGAGAAATAGAGAGAAGAGAAAAGGAGAGAAGAAAGAGAGAAGAGAAAAAGGAAGAAGAATAGAGAGGAAAGAAGAGAGAAAGAGAGAAAAAGGAGAGAGAGAATAAGAGAAGAGAAAAGGAGAGAGAAAGAAAAGAGAGAGAAAGAAGAAGGAAAAAGAGAGAATAGAGAGAAGAGAAAAAGGAGAGAGAGAATAGAGAGAAGAGAAAAAGGAGAGAGAGAATAGAGAGAAGAGAAAAAGGAGAGAGAGAATAGAGAGAAGAGAAAAAGGAGAGAGAGAATAGAGAGAAGAGAAAAAGGAGAGAGAGAATAGAGAGAAGAGAAAAAGGAGAGAGAGAATAGAGAGAAGAAAAAGGAGAGAGAGAATAGAGAGAAGAGAAAAGGAGAGAGAGAATAGAGAGAAGAGAAAAAGGAGAGAGAGAATAGAGAGAAGAGAAAAGGAGAGAGAATAGAGAGAAGAGAAAAAGGAGAGAGAGAATAGATAGAAGAGAAAAAGGAGAGAGAGAATAGAGAGAAGAGAAAAGGAGAGAGAGAATAGAGAGAAGAGAAAAGGAGAGAATAAGAAAGAAAAGGAGAGAGAGAGAAGAAAGAAAAGAGAGAGAGAATAGAGAGAAGAGAAAAAGGAGAGAGAGAATAGAGAGAAGAGAAAAAGGAGAGAGAGAATAGAGAGAAGAGAAAAAGGAGAGAGAGAATAGAGAGAAGAGAAAAAAGGAGAGAATAGAGAGAAGAGAAAAGGGAGAGAGAATAGAGAGAAGAGAAAAAAGGAGAGAATAAAAAAAGAGAATAAGAGAGAAGAGAAAAGGAGAGAGAGAATAGAGAGAAGAGAAAAGAGAGAGAGAATAAGAGAAAGAAAAGAGAGAGAATAGAGAGAAGAGAAAAAGGAGAGAATAGAGAAGAAAAAGGAGAAAGAAAAGAGAAGAGAAAAAGGAGAGAGAGAATAGAGAGAAGAGAAAAAGGAGAGAGAGAATAGAGAGAAGAGAAAAAGGAGAGAGAGAATAGAGAGAAGAGAAAAAGGAGAGAGAGAATAGAGAGAAGAGAAAAAGGAGAGAGAGAATAGAGAAAGAGAAAAGGAGAGAGAGAATAGAGAGAAGAGAAAAGGAGAGAGAGAATAGAGAGAAGAGAAAGGAGAGAGAGAATAGGAGAAGAGAAAAAGAGAGAGAATAGATAGAAGAGAAAAAGGAGAGAAAGGATAGAAGAGAAAAAAGAGAGAGAATAGATAGAAGAGAAAAAGGAGAGAGAGATAGATAGAAGAGAAAAAGGAGAGAGAGAATAGAGAGAAGAGAAAAGGGAGAAAATAGAAGAAGAGAAAAGGAGAGAGAGAGAATAGAAAAGAGAAAAAGAGAGAGAATAGAGAGAAGAGAAAAAGGAGAGAGAGAATAGAGAGAAGAGAAAAAGGAGAGAGAGAATAGAGAGAAGAGAAAAAGGAGAGAGAATAGAGAGAAGAGAAAAAGGAGAGAATTGAGAGAAGAAAGGAGAAAGAAAAAATTGAAAGAGAAAGACGAGAGAGAGAGAGAGAGAGAGAGAGTTAGAAAGAGAACTTGAAGAAAAAAAAGAACGTGATAGACTTGATTGTGAAGAAAGAGCTAAAGATCGTGAACAACAGGCTAGAGAACGTGATGCACGCGCTCTAGAGAGAGAATTAGAGGAAAGAGCACAAGCTAGAGAACATGAGGAACGAGAGAAAGAAAGATCGTGAGTTAGAGAAAGCTCGCCTGGAATTAGAGAATAAGAAACTAGTTCTTACCCAGCAGAAGTTAAATGAGGGCGTAGTGGAGCCACCCACTCCTTCATATACCCCCACCCCCAACTTACCATCCTTCACAGAGGGGGAAGACATAACTTCTTATATTATCAGATTTGAAAATACAGCTGCCCTCTGTGAATGGCCAGTTGATTCTTGGGCTACTAGGCTGGGTATGTTATTCTCAGGGACAGCTTTGAACATTTATGCAACTTTGTCACATATCATTTGTGACTAATCTGTTGAAAAAGGCAATTCTTAAGGCCTACCAGAAAACTACAAATTCTTATAGGAAGGATTTCAGGTGTGCCGCATTACAACACGGTCAGAATTTCCAGCAGTTACAGATTACTCTTTCGTTTGTTTGATTTTTGGATAGACAGCGCAGGAATTGATCACGACTATGCATCTCTTAGAGATTTCATGGTTGCCGACCAGTTCCTGACGGCTCTGCCCCACCAGATACGAACCTTCATTAGAGAGCGTAATCTGATTACGGCTGCGGAAGTAGCTGAGGCTGCTGACTTGTATGCGGAAGCCCATAATTCCTATAAGGACCTGAAGGGATCGATCCCGAAAGGCAAAGGATCACCGGATGTGAGGAAGACTAAACCTCTGGTAGAAAGTAAACCAACATCATTTATCCCAGTTTGTCACTTGTGTGGTATGAAAGGGCATAAACGCCACGATTGCCCTTCGAAGAAAGTTCAAAAAGTTGGTAGGTGTTTCAAAGACTCTAATGAACGAGCACCCTTCTGTTCAGGGACAGTTAATGGTCTTAATGTATCTGATATTAAGAGACAGGATGCACATGTATTGTCATATCTGATAAACTGTTCCCTAATGTGAAACCCACTCATGCCTCCACTATTCTTACAGACTACTTGGGCCGATCGGACACATTCCCAACCATCCGCTGTTACATTAGGTCTAAATGGTTTACAGGGTGGTCCGAAGCCGTACTCGCCCCCATCACCTCATGTTCAGTACTTATTGTAATGTAAAAGGTGCCGTTCTCCTTCAGAGGGGACCTTCACTACCAACATGGGACGTAAGTGTTTCAGCTCCTCTTCCTTTAAACTCAGAAAAAACCCTCTAATTCTGTTCCCGAGGATGTAGGAACAGATGATGCTGCTCTCGATAGCGAGGTAGCAGGATCACCTGGTAACTCTTTAGATGAAAGTGATGATATTGTCTCTGAATCTATCCAGGTATTAACTAGGACACAGAGCAAAGCACTAGCTTCCCTGCTATTCATCCTTTGATTTTTCCTGACCTAAAACCTTGAAATATCTAAGGATGACTTTGTCAGTTACAACAATTGCCTTCTTCAGATTACCATGATTCAGCTAGTAAAAATAAAGTTATTCAAAGGAAAGATTTTCATATAAATTTGAATACATTAGAGGTATTCTATATAAATCTGTATTTAAGCCTCATTCAGACGATATAGCCTACCCACTCTAGTTGTCCCAAGCCAGTGCAGGAGACCATTCTTAAAATGGCCCATGATCTACCAGTGGCTGGACATTCTCTCACCGTAAGACCTAAATAAAATTAGGGACACCTATTTTGGCCGAGAATGTCCTCAGATATCACTTTTTATTGTAGATCTTGTAAGGTTTGCCAACTGTCATCCTCCCGAGGTACCCGGGAGTACCTATGGTCAAAATGCCTTTTTTACAGTATTTTGAAGTAGCCATTGATAGGGGCCCTTATCACCTTTATCTGGGAGACATAGATATTTTTTACATTAGTGGTTTTTCCATTTTCCCCCTTAAGCAATTACTACATAGAGGTGCAATTTTGTCCATCTTTTCAGGGGGGGGTCCCCCCAAAAAATTTTTTGTCAGCCGGGGGACACAGTTCACCTCGAACATGCAACTTTTTTATCAATTCGGGGTGAAACCTCTTTCACCACAAATCATCCCAGCTGTAATGGGAGGATTGGGACAGACCCATCCAAAGTCCATTTTAAGGAAACTTTTTTTAAACCTAAGGAGTGGCATCGTTATACCCTGTCCTTGTTTGCCAGGGGGGAATTTTCCCAGTGATTCATTAGGGTTCCCCCCCTTGAACTTCTCTATGGTAGACAGGCCAGAGGCCCATCAACCTTCATGTTTTATGGACTAATGAAGGGAAGGCTGAGGTTTTTCGTATCAGTTTCTCCGACTTAAGATCTAAACTGGGGAGCCTTTTGACTTAGTTTCAAAAAATTTAACGTTGTCCATAACCAATATTAAAATTTAAAAATTCAAATCCTTTATTTCATTAATAAAAGGGGGGGGGTACTTATAGTTAACATTAAAGTTGATATTACAAGATAAAATATGCCTAGGTATGCCTAGGTTTTCAGGCAGTTTAAGGATAGGCTTACCAATAGCATAAAAGGGGATATAAGATTAAAAGGTTATTTTTTTAAAAAAAATTTGGGGTACTGAATTTAAACATTGAGTTTTAAAATTAGAAAAAAAAGTTAGCAATTAGTTTATTTTTTAAAAAAAAGGGGATATATTGGCATAATATAGATTCTATTTGAGACTTAGGCAAACTTATGACTAGCTTAAGTTTTGGAGCAATAGTTGTATTAAATTTTGGGGGGAACTGTCAAAAAGGAATCACAGATAAAAATAAGTATTTTTCGGGTTGTTGTCAAATTGGAGAATCCAGATATAAAAAAATTATTTTTTTGTGGATATGTGCAAGATGTAGCGTAGGTTAACGGTTGGGTGCAAAATGAGATAAGATGTTTTAACTTTTTTGTGGAGGTTTGTGTCTGCAGTTTATTTTTTTTTGGCAGGATTTCCCAAATTTTGGGCCCTTTTATTTTGAATTTTGTTAGATTTAGTACGGGGGAATGTAAAGAGATGTTTATGTGGGGATTATGTCTAGGGTCCTGTCACAACTGTCAAAAAGTGTTTTAGCTCAGGTTAAAGTTGGAATTAATGGTTCTAAAAATGTGAAGCAGAGAGGTTTGGGGTGTTCGGGGCAGTGGTAGGTTTAGGTCTTTAAGGTGGGGGGGGCTGCCCAGGTTATTTTAAATTTTTGGTTTGGTGGGAAAATTGCTGTTGATCCCCATCCAAATAATGTGAGGTAGGGATAGATGAGTGGTAGTATGGTAATGGTGATTGGGGTAATAATAATCGGAATCCACATTTTTTGGGCCTTTCTTTGTTATGTGGGGTTGGGTGCTGAATTTCCGTGTCAAGGTGAAGGCCCCGAACTTCCCCCCGTTATGTCTAGAAAGGGTTTGAGTTGATCTAATGTTTAATTGTGGATCATCTGTTTTTCCCAAAAATAATATAGAAGGTTTTATCATGTTGAGTGTAAGTTTATTGGCAGTCATCCATGTTGTTTTTTTTTAATTCGTCGTTAAAATGGTTTTTGGGGGCAAGGTTTGTGTGAGATGACATGTTGTATCGTCAGCAAAAAATTTGGTTTCAAGTGTTGTGATACTTGGGGGAAAATCATTGATGTATAAGAGGAAGAGAGGACCAGGAAACCCCCCACCCCGGGTTTAAGGTTTCGGGGGGATGTGTCTTTTATGACAACGGGCCCCATTAGGAGGGGGGGGGGAAACAGGGACCCCCTTTTCCCCTAAAATTTTTTGAGTGGGGTCCCTTTACGTGAAAGTTTTAAGTCAAAAACCCCCGTGGATACCCCTTTTTTTCGGCAAAGGGGTCATTTTTTTTCCATTTCACGTTATGCTTTTTTTTCCTAGCCAAATTTGGGGGGGTTGAGATGCTTTGGTTATTTTTAAAAAAGTATAATTTTGCACAATTTTCAAATTTTTTGGGTAGCAATGGAGAGATATAGGCCATAGTTATTTTCGTCTGTGAGTCACCACCTTGTGTATTGGTGAACCCCCTTCTTTTTGAGTAGTGTTGGGGGTTTTAAAAATTTAAAAAATTTTTAAAAAGTAAAGAAAAATGAAAGGACATGAGCAGCTGTTTGTATATTTGGGGGGAACTTGAGAAGATGTCTGATTTATTTTAATACTTTTTTATCATGGAGACTTTTGTGGGTTTTAGGTAAGATATAAGGGGGGTGGGAAATTCCCATCTAGGGGAATCACTTGTCGGGATTGGTATCTGGAATTTTACTGGCAAGATTTATTTTAGTTGAGAAGAATATTTTTTTGTTTATTATCAATAGGCGGTGGTGTTTTTTTTTTTAAGGACAAATTCCCCCTTTTTTTTTTTTTGTGGGTGCCCTAATCTGTAGAGTGTTTTCCAGGTCTTTTTTATATTCCCCCTTTTTTCAGTGAATCTGCTGGGGGAGTACAATTGTTTGGGTTTTTTTTGTTTTTGGGGGGGAAAATGATGAATGTTTTAACAAATTTATGTATGAATCCCCGTCTATATTGTTTCATATTGATGTTTCTTTTTTAAAGGATTTTTAGTTTTTTGTTACCATGGGACCCCAAACCTTTCGAATCTGTTTCATTTTTATAGGACAATGTTTGTTGATAGTCTATTAATTTATTAAAAAGGGCTGTCCATATCATCCCTTGGATTTGGGAATTCTATACCCAGTCAACTGTTCGCTTTTTGTGAAGTTTTTTTGAAGCTTTCATGGAGTCGGAATGAAACTTTGGTATTTAGGGGGGTTTATAATGTTTGTTAAGGGGGAAGGGGGGGGGGGCTGTGGTGCTGTCTGTTATTATCCCCGTTTTAAAGGGGGGAAATATTGGTCCATTTGGCGATTAGGGTTTCACCGTATCAGTAAGTCTATTTGGTTTTTATTGTTTATGAGAAGTTTTTTTATATTGGATGAAATCGGTTACTGGCTGGTCATCGGGGAGGGGTTTTTTTAAGTCCCAAAGATGTGGGATTTATTCAATTGGTTGTTTTTATTTGCTTTTTTTTGTTGATCGCAAAACAGTTTGTTGAGGCATTGAAAAGGCCGTGGTTTGGGGGTCTTGGTTTTGGGGAAATTTGCAAAAATATATTCTCCATATTCATATTATGAATTGGGGCCCCGATATTTCATTAGGAAATTTTTCAAACCCCCCCCTTATGTGGTCTGCAGTTGTGACTTTATCCTGGGGGAAAAATAGAATCATTTTCCGCGCCAGGTTTCAGTAAGGCAATACTTTTAAGGTTTTTTTAGGGAACCAAGGAGGGCAAGGGGGTCATCTATGTTTGCTTAAGGATCGACATTGTAGTTAAAACCATATTTTTTGTAGTTTTTAAACAGTGGGGGGGTTTGATGCTTGTAGAGGCGTTATTTTCAAAAAATTTTGAATAGGTGTTCGATTAAATGGGGTTTGATCAGGGTCGACGTGACAATCACTTTAGGTTAAAAATGATTTTTTTTATCAGGTTTTGTGGGAGTTTTAGTACTGATATCTGTTGAAAGGGGGGTGTTTTTGGAAGAATAACTAATGCACATTGGTCAAAAGATATAGTAACAAAAACATAGTGGGTTTTTTGAGTATTTTTAAGCTAGTATGAAAAAAAAAAATTGTTTAAAAAAAGGGTACAATTAAAAAAAAAATGTAGCACCAATGAGTTTGGAGGTTTTGTATTAAGTAAATGAAATATAGCAGTATTTTGAGCAAAAGTCAGAGGAGAATTTTTAACGAGGGGATGAAGTTCGATACTTTTCCCAAATAAAAAAAAATAAATTATAAGTCCCCCGAAAGCCCCCCAAAAATACTAAAGATTTTTTGGGAAAGGGTTTATTACCTCATTAAGTCAAGGGAAAGCCTGCGATCAATTTTAAAATTCTAAGAAGATTACAGAAGAAACCTGAAAAATTTCGAATACTTTTTGTTGTTTTTTTCCCATAAACATGAGTCAAAACCCCGGGGGATGCAATGTGTGTGTTATCGAACATCTGAGGAGAAGATGGGAACGCCTGATGTTTAACTTTAAACCTTCGTTCCTACTAACTTAAAAAATTTAAAGATTCTTTTTTGGCCGAGGAAAAAACATTATCTAATTAAATGTAAAGGTTTTTCTGATGTCTTTACTGACATTCCTGGGTTAACCCCCCCTTGTCCAAAGATTAACTTATAAGAACTTTTCCTCAAACGTAAATTAATTCCAGTTCATCTTGGGGAGGCCTTGACCGAGAGGTAGACAGATTATTAAACTTAACATCATAGAACCTTCGTTTCTTCAATTTTTTACCAGTTCATGGTTAAGAAAGAAGATAATTCCTATAGACTTGCTATCATTTTAGAGTGACTTAATGCTATCACTGGGGGGGTGCTGAACCATGTTTTTTTATAACGACCTCCAAAGTTTTATGATGCCATTTTTCACAGAAATTGATATCGCAAACAAAATAAATTAAAATTTGTCCCTTCATCCCAAACAGCACCCCCTTTCCACCCCCCAAGGTCTCAATAAGGACAATGCCCTTGGTCTCGAAACCTGTGCTACCTACGAAGACGATGAAAAAGTTCGGGGGGATATGCCTAACGGTCCGATTTTACAATATTTCGTCAGACATCCCCTTTTAGAGCAACCCGCCAATCAGTCTTCCCCCCCGCACACATGGCCTCACTAAAAAAAAAGAACATTCGCTGCCCGCCTTGGTCGGAGAGGGGCCCCAAAGGGGCCGGGGGCAGTGGAAAACCCTTTTGTTTCAATCGGGGGGTACCCGGGGGGCGAATAAACACTGTGTGTATTGAAGTTTGGAGCTATTACCCATCCAATGCAGAAAAAGCCTGCCAATTGGGGCGCTTAGGGGAAACCCAGGGGAAAAAATGGGAGCGCTAAATGGGGGCCCCAGGGTTTTGTAAATTTTACCGTGGAGCAAAGAACGAGTGGTTGACGCCCCCAAAACGAATGGTCGTTTTTGAAGGCTTGGGGGGGAGGTTACGGGATTTCGGCTGAGTTTTGTACGAATTTCCAAGCCTGTGTTTTTGTGAAAGGGCTTTTTGGCATATGGGGATACATGTTAAATGGGGGTGGACCCCGGGGCCTATCGGACCCGGAAGGGCGGCCCCAAAAAGACATTGAAACCCAAAATTTTGTAGTTCCTCGGGAATTCCCACACAAGTCTAACGCGTGGGGGGGGGAACGGTGGTTTGGGGCCGGGGATATGGACCGTCGGGTTGGGATACCAACCCGCGACAACATGGTGCAACGTGAAGAACAAGGGGACACATTGCAGGATGAGGCGTAATCAACAGGAGCCAGCAGCGATGGGTGAGCTGATTAGTACGGCGGGAGTGACGCGGGGGGAAAGGCGGAGGTGGTTTTTTCACCCACCGTGCGAGCCGGATGAGGATCGGGTCCCGGACGGGGGTGCGGGGGGGGGAAATTTGGGTGACAGGGGTCCTTGGAAGATTTGCAGAAGATGCAGAAGCCCGGGCCCCGGGGGCAGACAATTGGGGGGGGTTTTATCGGAGATGGTGGGGCCGGGAAGTGCTGAACGGTAAGGGGAGGCAGGTGATGGATGGATGATCGGGGCAGGTGGGGGGTTGAGGCTGAGGTACATGGGGCGTGTCGGAGGGAGAGGCAGCAGGTGAGGTCATGGAGGGGGCCCCCAAAAGAATCCGGGGGATCGGGGGAGGATGATTTTTGGCCAGCTAGAAACCCGGGGAAAGAAATTGGGGCGGATGGGGGGGGGGGGGGGGGTTAGGGTAAAGCGGGGCGGGGGGGAGGGGTAATGGGGGGGGAGGGATGAAGCAGGTGGGTCTAGATTGGTGAAGCATCGGGGGGAACCTCCAATGAAACCTTCGGTTTTCTGTATGAACGTTAATGGCCTTCGGGCAGAGGTTAAGGGAGGTGGAAGCAATTTTGGAGGGGATTGATGTTTTTTTACAGGAACAAAATTTTTAAAATGTGGGGGGGAATTGTTGCGTTTATTTTAACGGGGAGCAGTGAACCGAAATTTAGGAGACCAGCCCTTTTAATGGGTTTGGGGGGGAGGGGGGGGAGGATTGTGAGGGTTGGGGGGGGTAGGGGAGACATACCTGTTGTTTTTTGGGGGGTTTTTATATGCCTGTAAATGTTAGGAGGGAAGGAAGCGTGTGTTTTTTAGTTTATGCGGCTTGCCTGAGGTGGAAAAATGGTGTTGGGGAACTTTTTTTTCGGAAGCGTGAGGGGGCCGGGTGGGGGGGGCTTGGTTTTGGGGGATGTGTTGGGGGGTGGGAGAAGGGGATGGTTGGGGAAGGGATTTTTTGGGGGACATTTTTTTGGAGGAACGGAAATGATGGTTTTATGTAGCATCAGGTATAAGTGTAGAGACGTGCCTTCTCGATTTGGGCCCCTGATCCCGTGGTGGGGCGGTGTTGAGCGGGGGGGGGCGTAAGATAATCCGGGGCTTGGAAATTGAATTTGTTTGTTACAGGGGGAGGGGGTGGGGGTGTTTTGGGGCTGGTGGGGGGGGTGGGGGGGGGGGGATGGGGATGAGGGGGGGGGGTTTTTAAGGGGAAAGGGGGTGGTGGGGGTTTAAAGGGGGCCGGAGGGAGGGGGGAAAAGGGGTGGTTTGCAACGTTATTTGAAAGTCAGCTTGGGGCTTGTTTGGGGGGGGGGGGGAGGGGGGGCATCAGACAGAAATTAGTATGCTATGGGGGTTAAAAGGGCATACAAAAAAATAGATTTCATGTGGTCAGGGTCAGGTGCAATTGGGGGAGGTTTTTTGGGGGGGTAGGTCGGGGCGTTTTAAGGGGTTTGGAAAAGGAGGGGAAAGGGGGTGATTATTCATTTTAAAAGGTTTTAAAAAGACCGGGGGGACAGAAAGGGCAGGGTTAAGGGGAATGATGGCATGTGTGGGTATGTGTTTTGGTTTGAAAAGTTTAGGAGAGTGGTTAGTGAGGGGAAACAAAGGGGCATTTTGGGGATAAGGAATGTCTGGGGAGGAGGATAGGGGAAGGGGTTAGGAGGACTATATCAAGGGAAGGGGGGTGCAGGGTTTAAAAGGGGAAGGGGCCTTGGATGGTTTGGATTTTTTTTAATTTGGGGAAAGGGGGTTTTTTTGCAGATCTTTAATCAAATGAAGGTAGGGGGTATATGGAGGAAGAGCAAAGGCGGGGTGGTAGTGATGGACCAAGGGGGAAAGGCGGGGGATAGGGGGAGGGGGATAGAGCATAACGGTTATGCTCGGGTTATAAGATTTTGGAAAAAATTTTTTGGGGCGAATAAAAGGGTGTTGGAGAAGGTTTTAGGAGGGCAACATGGTGTCGCAAAGCATAAGGACTGGGAAAAGGGTTGGGGTTTAAACAAGAGGGGGGAGGGGGGTTGGGGGTTGATTGGGGACTGCATATGATAGCGTAGATAGGGGGAATTTTTGTTTGGGGGGGGGTTGGGGTTTGGGGGGGAAAAATCGGGGGGGGTTTTTGGGCTTTTTTAAAACCGGGGTTTTGGAAGGGTCCAGGTAAAAAGTTGGGGGTTAGGTGAGTTATGAAAGGGGTTTTGGGGTTTTCCTCTGTAAAACCCCTTTTTGGAGGACCCTTTTTTTAGACTGGTAAGGGAAGGGGGGGGTTTGGGTGGGGAGGTGGGTAGGGGTGAGTCGGGCATAGTGAGATATGTCGATGATAAAACCCGTCCGGGGGGAGTAGTGAGGCTTATT